>JASCZW010002774.1:0-82699 GCA_034211315.2 Aedes japonicus | reverse complement strand
TCGTGCTTTGGCCGACGTGTTTTGTTTGTCGTCGCGATTTGGAGTCACTATTTTCTTGTAAGTCGACAGTCCAGCTCATTTTTAGCTCTATCCACAGTTGAAGGCGCCACTCCCAGGTTCTTTGCGACATCTCGGACGGAGAGGTTGGGGCTCCATCGAAACACGAGCAACTCTTTTGTCATCGCTGTGGCGTCAGGTTTTCGATTTCTCGCAATTCAGCTTTCCTGGCTGTCGACAAACGTTAATCGAACACTCTTAATGCGTTGGTAACAGTTGATTTAGCCACATTCAACGAATTTCGCCAACTTGGCGTGAGAGTAGTTTGGATTTTCGCCATGCACTGCAAAATTTTAATGAGTTGCTTCTTCCTTCGACGACATTTTGCAACTGAAGTGCTAACCTCAAAATAAAAAAAGCGATGCACGCACACACTTTCAAAATGAGGTGTGTGCCAAATTTTTTAATGGACGACGAAAAGGAAGGCGTCAAGTTTAAGTCGACCAAATTTTGATCGAAACACCCTTTAATACCGATTATTTGAAGCAATATCTGGGGAATATGGTGGATGGGGACTGGTGGACTTCCTATTTGAACGTTCAATGGTAGGTTTCAACAGGCTTGGCAACGCGAGGCTCAGCGTTGTCATGTTGTAAAATCACTTTTTTCGTGCCTCTGCTCGTATTGTAGCCGTTTTTCGCACTAAATTTCGATACGGTTCGATACGATCTCCACTGTTGGTTTCGTTCGGATCCAACAGCTCATAACAAAAACACCAACCTGGTCCAACCAAACACACAGCATAACCTTCGCTGCGTGAATATTTGGCCAAGCCGAAGGCGTAGAAACATGACCGGGTAGTCCTCAAGATTGTTTCCTCATTGGGTTGCTTTAATGTATCCATTTTACATCACCCGTGATGATGCGATGAAGAAACGCCTTCCGTGCCACTGGAGTAGTTGTTCACAGGCGATAGACAACGTTTTTTGGCTTCAAATCATAGACTCATGCTCATGATCAAAGGAAAAAGCGCATGGTTGTCAGCCAAAAACTATACCTAGCTGAGGTCGAACGGAATATGGACATTCCTGTATCCAGCGTCGAATTTAGCAGTTATTCAGCAGTGACAAAGACAGAAAGTATGTACTATAATTGTTATGTTTTGTATTCTCCGGTGCGTGAAGTAACGATTATGATGTAGAAGAGTGTTCGCTTATCACCATAAGGCCCCAAGAGTAGAACAACAATGTTTGCTTGAATGAATTAAGAAACAGTTTTTCAATGCTCTGTCAGTGTACGGCAGGTTTTGAAAATTGATTAAGTATTGAAATCGAGCGATATCTTTCATTCTAGCAAACATCACTCTTGGGGCTTCATGGTGATAGTGAACATCTTCTTCTACATCACCAGAAAGTACCGGTAAAAGCGTCCCCGTGACTCATCTCTTAACATGGGATAAGAGAGCAAGATTGCTTTGCTGAAACATCAATTTTCGGGAATAGGCGGAAACCCAAGTAACACCAGAAACATCTTCTTTGACAAGAATATAAGAACTTTTGTTGCAAAGACGTCTTGAGGATGAAATACCAAACAAGTTTCGAGTATGTTTTTTCTACACATATTCGGTTCAAACGTGGTACCAGAACAGCGAACACATTTTTGTTCAATGTTTGTTCGATCAACTTGAATTTTACATCTTGAAAATATCGGTGACTGTTTGTCATCTTACCACTACAGAACTATCTTTACTCACTTTTTGAGTAGCCTTACAAAATTAATCAACTTATCGTTGTTCACTTTCGTGTAATTTTCGATTTTTTGAACTATTTGGCATGATGCCTGAACTTTTGGCATTACACTGGTTAAGCTGAACAGATGATCTACATGATCTTCAAGTGATCTAAATTTGGCTTAATTGAATCGATAGAGCGAGTAATGCTGTCTGATGTACAGAAAAAGTTACACGTTACAAACAAACTGTTCACATAGCAGAAATTATAATATTTTTTGTATGTTCCCAACTATGGCCTGTTGTATTAATAACATAGTCAAAAAGGCTATTCATGGTCAAATTGAAAGCGGAAACGCAAGAGTTTGCGAGTTGTTACTATTCAATTGGCTCATCTAAACACAAACCGAAGGAAGAACGTCATTGAATAGTGAATTATAATGTTTTCATTATTGAATGGCCGATAAAATATACATGAACACCACTTAAGTGTGTTGAAGTAGTTTTACTGTAGTTTGAATTCGTGAAATTTTAGTGATAAGTAAAGCGAATACAGCTCGTAATGTCCTTATTCATAAAATTAGGAGAAAAAAATCTTACAAAGACTGCATTTTGTAATAAATCCGTCGAATGGGACGAAGTTGCATTCATGAGCAGACTCAATTTGGTGCTACTAAACCGACATAATATCCATATCCCCGAAAGTTCCTCACCTAGTAAAACGACTTGTGTAACTTTTGGTAATATAATACTACCAACTATCTTATTAAACTTATCTTTGCAAGTGTTTAGCTAGTCGAATCTCGCTAACAGCTTAAAAACTTAATGAGTTCTAATAAAAAATGCAATCGATGGTTGCATAATAGGTCCACATACCCTACACACTTAGATTTTTTTACAGGAAATCTGTAAAGTTTTACTGAATTCTCATCAGCTGAACGTTCGGTAATCCGAGTTTACGGATTTCGGTGAAATTTTACAGATATCTGTAAAAATTTACCGGATTTCGGTAAAATTTTACCAGAAATCCGTAAAATCCGATTACCGAACGTTCAGTTGTTGAGAATTCTGTAAAACTTCACAGATTTCTGTAAAAAAATCTCTAAGTGTGTATGTTGGTAAGTTGCATACAAGGTGAACTTTAGACATATTTTTAACGTCCTCATGCAATAGTGAAATTATTCAGAATAGAGTGTGGATCCAATACAGTGACGGCTGAAAATATGTTTAAACCGTTTATTTGGAAAATTTGAATAAAAATAAACACTACCTAAAAGAAGAATTGTGGTGCAACTCACTGATTCGAATAGTAGCCGAATTGGGCATAGGGATTTATTCAAATGTTACATAAAGCAACAGTTCTGGAGGTTGTTTAGTATTTGTTTTAAATTGTTACGCTTTATTTATGAAGGAGTTATTTGAGCTGTAGCTACGCACAACATAATAAAAAATTGTATTTGTATATTCCTGCATACTGTATACTGTATACGTTAGTCTGTTCAATTTTACATAAAAAACGCAGAAGATAAAATCGAACATTTGAAAATCAAATGTGTACTTATGTTTTTACCCGTACTGTAGACTTGTACTGAAGGACTGTGAACTTTGAAAATCGCCATGTTGATTTTGATGGATTCCATTAAGAAATCTCACTCATATTCAATAATTTATTCGAGGTTCTTTCTACGTTTTTTAATCCAATCAATGGCACACCTGCTGCGCCCTTGGCTACGGTTTTCAATTTGTCATTAACTTCCGGTGTGTTTCCTGAATGCTGAAAGAGTCGTTTGTTTTTCCAATACACAAGAAGGGATGCAAACGATCCGTCGCCAACTATCTTGAAATTAAGCGTACCACAGCGCTGTATCTAAGCTATTCGAACTAATAGTTCTACAAAGGCTGGTCCATGACTATTCACAGACTATTTTCTTCTGACCAACACGGTTTTATGCTCAAGCGCTCAACGGCGACCAACCTTACCGTATTTACATCGTTCATCATCCGTGAAATGGAACGGCGGTCATCAAGTAGATGCCATATACACAGATCTCTCTGCGGCCTTTGATAAAATGAACCATCAGATTGCAATTTCCAAACATGACAAAATGGGGGTTCACAATCAATTGTTGAACTGGCTCCGGCTCATACCTGACTGGGAGATCTATGTCTGTGAAGATTTCCAGATTATGCCTTCGTCCAGCTTTTCAGTAACATCCGGCGTTCCACAAGGCAGCCACCTTGGCTCATTCCTGTTGCCCGTTATATAAGAACGACGGAACTTGGTCCTTAGATGCTTGAAATTATCCTACGCGGACGACTCTAAAACCGTACTACGTCATAAAAATGTCCAGAAGACGCCCACTTTCTTCAGCAAGAACTACAAGTGTTCGACGACAAGTGCCGGATCAACAGAATGTCCTTAAATGTATCCAAATGCTCGACTATCCCTTTTGGCCGAAAACGTGCGATGTATCTCCACGACTAAATCCTTCGAGGAACGCGCTTGAAACGTGAAACAACAGTAAAGGATCTGGGAGTAATGCTAGACACCAAACTGTCATTCGAGAACCACATTGCCTTTATAGCTTCTAAAGCCTCGTCGCAGCTAGGATCCAGCTCTTGGTCCGTCCTTTTTGGAGTACATGCGCAGTAGCTTGGTTCCTCTTCTACCAAAGCGCAGTCCAGAGGATCGAAGCCATTCAGCGAAGGTTTACACGCTGTGCCTTGCAGACATCTTCGTTGGCAAGACCTCGCAGATTGCCAAGCTACGAAAGCCGGTAAACTCATTAAGCTGGAATTGTTGGAAGGGAGGCGTATGGTTGGCAAAGCGTGTTTCGTTGGTGACCTTCTTCAGGGCAATATCGACTGTTCCACTTTACTTAGTCTCCTGAACATCAACACTCGACGACGAAACCTACGTTTACAATCATTCTTCATTAACCGGCACTCAAGGACCAATACGGCAAACACGAACCTGTGCTCAGCATGGTCAGTGTTTTCAACAGCTATTAAAACGTGTTCAATTTTAATGTATCCCTGTGAGGTTAATATGCGTTGTTTCCGAAGATGTATGTGTTAATTGTTGTATGTAATTCAATTTTATCTTATTGTCATTGGGATAAACATTTTTATCTGTTGACGAATCAATAATAAATAAGTAAATAAAAACAACAGTAGGAAAAATCTCATGATAGGTATTAAGAAGAAAGTTCGGGCTTTTGGATTTGTTAAAAAATACAGTGACATAAAAATACTGAAACCAAGATTATGCATTGTATTTTATTCTCTGAATATTTCATGACAATCGGTTGAGAGACTTGTTTTTGAGGACGAGGTTAAAGTGATGCAATTTAACTGTGGACACCCTTTAAACTCTGCTTGTACACGATCTTCAGTCAAAGTCACTCTCCTCGCTATTGTCAAATTGACAATATTGCCCAGGCTTGCGTCAACCAGCGTTTCCATGCTGAAATGCTGAAAAACAAATTAAGCCTCTTTTGTTTGTCATTTTGCTTCATGCTAAAATTTGTAGATAGATACTGTGGAAAAATGTATCTATGTGATATAACCACAGAAGGAACTGACTCTTAGCTACGGGTCTTGATAAAAAATCCCTACTGAGCCCATGCGGCACGTCAAACCGGCCAGTTCAGCGCAAGGGATCAAATGCAACATCTCAACTATTTGTAGTTGACCATTGATCACTATCTCCGAATTATAATGTTCATCGATAAGGACTACTGGAGGAACTTCAGTAGCGCTTTTAGGCTTCATTACCACTGATCTGGCAACACAAAAAGGTAAAGAACCAGACCAGCCCTGGAGTTAAACTAACACAAGATTTTGCTTGTGCCGAGGGTTTTTGAACTCATATTTACTATTCATCAAAAGAATAACAATCTTCATTTTAAAGCTGTCCTATGCGCAGTGTACAATTTTAAGCGAAACTGGGCGAAATTTGGTTGATTTCGGTATGAAGTAATAAAAAAGGATTGGGGCTATTCATAAACCACGTAGACTTTCCTGGGGGGAGCAAGGGTTTGACCAAAGTCTACGCTCCATATAAAATTTCAAGAAATTGTATGGAGAAAAGTCTACGAGCGGGGAGGGGGGGGTCTAAGATTTTCAAAAATATGTCTACGTGGTTTATTAACAGGCCCTTACGCAAGTTTGAAAGTGTCGAAAAAATTAACAACTCACCCTTTACATCTTCGGCATTTAGAACCCAATGACGACATTTCTGTTTAGATTTCAATGTTATGGACGTACGTTTGCTTTGTACATAATTCCTTTGAAGGATATCTTCGATTTCTTTAATAATATAAGATAATAAAACAAACATTTGCGTTGATTCAATTCTGAGGGGGTCTCGGGCTTGGCACGAATTTTATTCCAGAGCAACCCTGCAAGTAAGTTATAAGCATTACATTTGTACTGTTCAATAAATCATTTATCCGTTGCTGGATATTGAACCTTTTCATACGAATGTTTTCTATTACATCTAACTACTTAACAAATATCGGACGACTACAACATAAGAGAATCAACGGTTAAAAATTGTGGCAGCAACTTGATTGGGACTTAATTGAGTCATATTACAGTCACCTCACTCGAATCGTAACAAGAGCGCTACTATGGCGATCAACTATTTTCGCCTTTGAAAGGTGCCAAAGATGGTGGTGGCGAACACGAAACCAACAACGAGAACGCCTGTGCCTCAGTCTAGAAGAAATCCGTAATCATAAGCATAGAGATTATTGGTCGATTCTCCTTCGACTCGCGTCGAGAAAACCACGCCTCGCCTCACACTCTCCCATACGGGACGGGATATTCTTATGCTTCTCGTACACTTCTCTGACGGTCCCATCCACGGATTGGAAGATGGAGTGTAGAGACTCAACCCGAGTAAACTTCCCCCTCCACTTTCCACTGGTAAGCATAAAACGTCCCACGTTGAGAATGGGTAAAAACGGAACGTGATTCGATGCGGTGTTCGAATGCTGTTGCTCTACTAGAGCACCCGCTGTCTCTCCATCATAAATGGAACTACAGCAGACAGGGGTTGAGAAGGACAAAATAATAAGTAAGTTTTTGATGGCTTATCATAAAACGGAATCGAATTCGGTTTCATTCTGCCATCCGACTCGGGCTCGGGGTCCTGATTGGGGTGCTGAAAATAGAGACAAAACGTCAAACATCGTTATACGGGTGATAGAGCTCCTGCTTCTGCCACCAGCCAGCAGTGCAATCATGAGCCATCAGTTCTTTCAAAGCAAAGTTTCGGGACTGATTTTCTGTGGACGTGGAAGGACACAAAAGGATATAGTTTTATCTTGTGTGTAATAAAAGTTTTTCCTTTCCGTTACGGAGCATTTTCGGGCAGCGGACCCCCTCTCATCTTCAGCAGCCATAGCCATCAGCTTTCCCACATAGTCACTGTCGTTGTCGTCGTCGTCGTCGGCTTCGGACCAGAAGTCCTTGTGCGATGTTCATCAATTTGCCACTATCTTGCCGGGTCCATCTTCCGAATCTTTTTCCGACTCATGCTGACAATGACAGAGGACAAATTTTGCTTCTTTGTGTTGGCTAACCAACGCTGCTCCGGACACGGTGGGGGAGTCCAGGGAAGTTTGTAGAACTTTTATGGATGGAAATTTTCTCTGGAAATGGTAATTTTAGATAATCAAATTGTTGAAAATTATTCAAATTCAGATAAAGTTGACTTGTATGATGGGCATTGACTAGTTTTTCTTTAGTTAAATATTTTTCACAGTGAACTTTGAACCTTTCGATTCCACGATGCGTCTGATATTTTATTCATCACACAAGAAAGCTAAATTATACACACAACCCAAAAAATTTAACATAATTTTTCATCGACTGTGAGAAATTTCCGGTCATGGTACATTTTATTGCAGGTCATTCCGTATGCATTGCGTTCAAGCATATTGTGGCGTCCTCAAGAACATCAACAACTTTGCATGCACCGAAAATCTCACACTCAAAATGTAATTTTACATCCATCTCATCAGCTTTACACAAGCTTGTAGGAGCAATGGGTAGGATTGACCATCAATCTGCATAGCTGCATTAGGTGTGGCCTTCCCTCTGAGCAAACTAATCGAGATGAAGGATAACGTTCCTTCTTGGTCATGCCTTCGACTCAAGTCATTTTGAGCACTGCCGAATGCACGACATCCTGAAAAATGCAGTCGAAAAAAAAAATGAATGAGAAAAACATACATCTAGAAGATGAAAATTACTCTGCACACAGTTTGCCGTCATTGTCGAAATCACCCTCCCTCGCCGAAGAAAGGAGGTGCTTCTGACTGCACACCGAGAACTTGTCCTGAAGTGCAGTGAATCGACGACATCGGTCCAGAAACAACCCCCATCAGCAGCTAGACGGGCGCATGATGCGAGACAGCAAAGGAGAAGTACAAGGAACAAATTTATGCAAAATTATGTAATTTATGGTTTTATTATGAAAGTTTGAGATAACGATAGAAGTTTTCGAAGGAAATCATCAAACTCTTTTTCGGGTATGATGGCTTTTTGTCGTGTGTGGGTGTTGGTAGTGTACACAGACTTTTTGGGGCGGTTTTCGGTGCATTCAATTTTCCGGAGCGAGTGAGGTAGAGAGCTGGGGGTGGGGGGGGAAGGTGGTAACTTTTATGGTAGAGATGCATAAAGAATTCAGCATGTATGCAACCGGGGCCCTAACTGCTCTATGGTCGAAAACTGCAATTTTTTGACCGAGCTGTGTGGTTGGAAAAAAGTAGTTTTTGGGATGGAAGAATATGGCAAAGCGCTCGTGTCTGTGGATGGTTTCGGTACTGGTTCTGAAAGGATGAGCAAACAAGAGAGTGCTAACGATATTAAGGAACGGCAGAAAGTAAAACTTCAACTGATTTTCATTCAAATTATGCTGTGTGAAATATTTATTTTGAGGGTTAGAATTGGGCGGTGAGACATGTCGGATACAAATTCAGCCTTCAACATTGAAATGAATTGAAAATGAAGAAATGGTTTCGACAGATTGGATTTGGATTCAAAGTACTGCAGAAGCATAACATCGATTTCATTTCGAACGGCAGCTTATGGCTGTTGCAGAATACTGACATTGTTTTGGTAAGCAATGCAGCGTGACTTCTGGGCGAAATAGACAGCTTCCATGATTTTTGCCATTGACACACATGTGTTCAATGTAGTAACAACGTCGTAGATGTGAATTTCTATTCAAAACAATGGTGTGTTGAAAATTTCATAATATTGTGTAGCAATTTACTGGGGTGATACTTCATTACTTTTTCTCTGTATCTTTTCCAAACTTTCGATAATTTTAACTAGAAGGTCAGATTTCTTCATTGTTTATCTGGTGATGTTCATAAGTTGCTACGATCTAAAAAATGCTTGGTCCTGAAAAATGCACTGAAAATTTATCTTCGTAAAGTAGATTTCACGCGTTTCGTAAACATGGAGTTTGTACATAGAACAAATGTCTCGTATATTGTATGAAACATTCATAATGCTTTTAATCTGGTGAAATGCTATCATTACACCTTCTTGTAAAATGCAAGAAATGCAAGAAAAATTTCGTGAAGACTAGCCAATCCCTGTTTCTCTTTTATACCGTACTCATTTATGATGGTGTTGCTGCTGGTATAGGCGGGAATAATTTATCTATTCCAAAATAATCATTAGAGCACTGTAGAGAGCTTTAACTTTATGTTCAATAATCAAGCTTGTTCTCACGAGTTAACATGGCCTAGTGAGATCAACCACGGACTTAGAATCGGATCTTTCAAAATTATGTTCGAATCCCATGTCAGAAACATTAAAAGACGCTGGACACTCCACGTGGTTGCTTTTTTGTCAATTACATTTCAAGTCGATAAAGTAGATCTGTCAGTCCTTCGTGCAACCAGCAGAGGGACGTTTCTTTTCAATTTGTGACTTTTTTTTGTATTGTTCTCGTACAATGTACGAATGTTCTTTCTGTGTCAACAAATGCTTCGTGCTTTTGACAGTCGGGCGGGTGCCATTAATTACGAATCTACCTTCATAATAAATACAAATCAGTTTCATTGCAGAAAACAACGAATGGATTTGTGAGTATTACCTTCAATTTTGTAGTATAAAAAAAAAATTACTTTCAGTGTGTCGCAAATCAGAACTTCAAATTGAGCTGGTTATTTGTTAAATTTTGTTGTTATTTTTTATTTTCTATCTATATATTTGGTCCACGTGGATTGTTCGGGTTGCTGCTGTGTTTAATCATTTGTTGGTCGGTTTAAAAATTAAGATTAATATGTCAATAGGTCAAGATCCAAAATGAGCATGCGGGGATGTGTGGTTAATTCACACAATCATACTTCTCTCTGAAATTGGGTTAGTCTATTCTAGGCTTATTAATCTACTACTATTGAATCCTAGAGGGTTTGAGCTGTTTAGTGGAATACCTGTTACTAGAAATTAGAAGAAAAGTTAGTATTTTCCATTTAATTCCAACTACCTTTGCTTATCTTGACAGATACGTGTATTTCGTCTACAATGTGCCGAATTCTTCAGTATCTCGTACTAATAACTCGACTTAGTCTGCACATTGTAGACGAAATACGCGTATCTGTCAAGATAAGCAAAGGTAGTTGGAATTAAATAAAAAAAAATATTTTTATTCTAATTTCTAGCTACTAGTATTATTTTTTACTACTGTTCGAGACATAAACCACTACGACCAGTAGTAATTTGATCTTTTGTAGTATATTCCGTATCCTTTGGTTAGTGCATGCCGAGTTACTTTATTACTATTGATATATAATGAAGTATTCGGTGTTGTCATAGTAGTCATTGCTTGTTTTGTTGTTAATGAATCGAGTGCTATTGAAAGTTCCCAGTGTTTAAATCCTTTGAAGAAAATTGGCTTCAAAATATATAATTCCCGGAAAATCATTTGATAATAGCGTACCATAACCAACACCTTGATTTTAAATTAGGATTTTGTTTATTGATCTCTCTATATCCGCTCTCGCTCTTGCGCTGAACTGGCTGGCTTGACGTGCCGCAAGGGCTCAGTAGGGATTCTTTGTCAAGGCCCGAATCTAAGAGCCAGTTTTATTGTGGTAATATCATACGAGCAGCAGGTCAATATTTTAGATATACTATTCTTTATACGGTATATAATTTCTAATATTTCAGATCATCCATGGAACTCCCAAGTATTTAATAGTAATTTAATTTTTTTTTCTCGTTGCTAATGGATGCGCAAGTCCACCTACAATTGCAGCAGGACAACATTATGTAGACATGTAATTACAAATAGAATAGTTTTTATCATTTTATGGTGTAAGATCCTTTCACTATATTTCATATGATACTTTACAGGGTGCGGCAGAAAATAATGCGAAAATGTTCAAACTTGAGTATTGGGTTAATTCGTGTAGCTAGTGACTAATTCCCGTCGAAAGTTTATTTGTTCATGTTTATTTTCAAGTGCTGGATCCAAACCTTCTATTTGTTTTATTGCAAATTCGTCAAAATGTTCGCGAAAGAAGTGATCACCAGTTTGTTGCTCGCCCAGAAGAAGCCGAAATAGATTGCCAAGATGGGTGCTATAGGTGGCAACAGTGTACCGTATGAAAAAGTCCCTGCAGGATGGTCCTAAGTAGCGGAAGCCGGGAAGCGGACGTCCGCGCTTTGAACGCACGCCGAACGTGATCAAATCAGTCCATGTAAAACATTTTCGCAACCCGGTGCGTTCCATAAGAAAACTTGCAAAGGAAGCCAATTTTTCGGAGAAATCCATGCGGAGAATCATCAAAGAAGCTCTGCATGCATCTTCCAGAGCGAGAGTGAAACGCCATTTGATTACGGACCGGGTCAAGGAACTACGAGTGACTCGTTCCAAGAGCTTGCTTTGCTTGTTGGAGAAGGAAAAAATGATAATCCTGTTCTCCAACGAAAAGCATTTCAGAATCAATGCTGTGGCCAACAGCCGAACGGACCTTAGCTCAGTCGGCGCCTTTGCCTACAAAGCTACAAAGCAACACCATGCTGGAGGCGACTGGGTTCGATTCCCGGTCTGGTCTGGGAATTTTTCGTTAAGGAATTTTTTTTCGACTTCCTGGGTATACTTGTACTTGCCACACAATCAAACTAATGAAAAAATGGTACCTGGCATCGAAATCATCCAATTAATAACTGTGGAAGTACATTTACAACGCTTAGTTGAGAGCAAGCAATAAGCAAACATTATGAAAACAATAGGCTTGAAATGCTCAAAGAAGAAGACGAAGTTGGATTTTCCCATATTTCTTCACCCATATTTAGGTGAACTTGGGTATTCTTCACCCATATTTGGGTAAACTGTAGCGTGATGCATTACGCCTTTGGCGATGTGAAATTTTCTCACTTTACAACTCTAATGAGTAACTTCTTAAAACTAAGTTGTTACCTTTTATAAGCGATGCGTGCTAGCCTTAA
Source organism: Aedes japonicus (assembly GCA_034211315.2). Classification (NCBI taxonomy): domain Eukaryota; kingdom Metazoa; phylum Arthropoda; class Insecta; order Diptera; family Culicidae; genus Aedes; species Aedes japonicus. The sequence goes on along the minus strand of JASCZW010002774.1, from coordinate 70,491 downwards.
ATTGTCGTGCATCATATCCTAGTATTGTGGTGCGTCTTCCCCTAATGTTGGGGTGCATATTGAGCAATAACACAAGGCGTTTTACCCCAGTGTCGTCTTGGGATCAAATTATAAAACCTAAATATCATGAGAAATCATCGTTCTAAATTTGAATCACATTTGGTCTACAAAGAATACATCGTAATGCACCATTCTTAATTAGTTCTTCCTTAATTTCATCCTCCTGTACTCTGTTACAGTAGGTAGATGGCTGCCAGGGAGAAGCAAACTCAATTGAGGAATCCAACTTGAAAAAAGAAGAAGACACCGAGTGGTGATAAGTCTGACAACTCCCATGTTAAGGTATAGGACGAAACTTTTAAAATGCTTCTAGAAAATTCAAATGAAATTTAAATTGAAAGCGGTTTGTTGTATGATGTAGGAAAAATCCAAAACTGCACAATAGGGGCATTATTGTTATTTTATTTTTATTTTGCTGAAAATGTCTTTTTTGAGAAGTTTATACTATAATGTGAGAGCTGTCAGATTTAATACCACTCGGTGTCTTTTTCTTTTTTCAAGTTGGATTTTGTCAATAAATGTTAGTGACAAGTGGAGCTAGAATCGAGCTGTCACAAACTGTCAAGTGATGCCAGAAGAAAAAAATATCAGTCATAGAAAAGAATTAGTATTGTATATACAATATTTTCTTGCTTGAACTTTTTCGTGTTTTCATTGCTGAAAAGATAGAAAATTTGCAACTCTGTTAAGTGTAAAGCATATTTTTTCATAAATTTGACCAATTTTTTATGATATCTAGAGCCATTTATTCTTGTACCCAAGTTATAACCTAAACGCAGAAAATCTGCAAATGTTGCTGGGGGCTTGCGTAAATTTACCGATAACTTGATATCGTGCCAAAATAAACTTGATCATTCTTATCATGAAATAAAATTTAAACTGTAAATTTAAATTAAACGTAAAGAGCTATATTAAGGAAACTACATGCAAAGAAAACTTCCGTGAAAGCAAATATATTAAGGTCATTTCAAACGTGAACTTTTGTATGTTCTGGCCACAAATATATATTAAACATGTTTCGTAAGTATTCTATGTTGAAATTAGCGTAACGTCAATCTTTTTTTAGAATTATTCGCTTGTAGAATAATTGTGAATATTTTTGGAATTGACAACTATGGCAACTTGACAACTAGATGAAAATTCAACATGCCCTACAATTTTGGTAATAAATCAGTCGCGTATTAATATTTTCGTTCATTCATTCAAGTTTGTAGTTTGAACATTTACATATTTTGAATATGTTATATTATTTGAGCAGCTTGAATGACCTGTCCTCTAGATCAATTGTTGCTCCGAATTCTAGAGTCCGAATTAATTCCTTCCTCACTCACTGGTTCCGATTTTGCTTCGAGCTGTTCATAAAAAAAAGCTGATTCGTTCCCGACGGCTTATTGATGCGCATCAAAATCCTATTCATCTACTTCGTCTGCAGATGACATTCGTGCAGGCCCCACTGCAACAATGTTCACTTAGTTGTGAACTTGAAGCGCAGGTGAAGCGTCGAGAGGACGGGATTTATAGAAATCCAACATTCTATCGCTGCCTAGCGGCTCGGCTTCGGAAGGCAACAAAAATGCACCAATTAATGGAAGGGCTTTTTTCTTCTTAAACTTCTCTCCTTGGTTCTTGAAGGAAACAAGCCTCTTCAATATAAACCTACAGAACGTTTATTAAAGCAGATTATAGCTCTGTAAAGGGTCACCCACAATAGATACGTTTGCGTTCCGTCGACGTAAATTTGACAGAAACTGTCAAATTCACGCAAACGCTTAATAATCAAATACTTGTTAAAAAAAAACAATATTCTCAACAAACGCTACACACTCGCGAGCTTGGTTTAATTTCGGTTGCCTCAAAACCCATCCGACAGAATTCTATCTTTTTAGATCTTGTAATATCATCACTGGAAACAACACAGAAAACGTAATCCCGGATAGTTCCTGCTGTCTCGGCCACAGTATTTAACTTTACACTTAATGTTGAACAACTTTAAAACGCCTGCAACAGCCTGCGACTAGCCTCAAACAGCGAAACCAGTGAAACCGAACTGATTTGTGAACGAATGTTTTCCGACAGCATGAAGTCATACACTCCCGTTTCATTTTACTCAATTTTTACAGTACAGTTGTATACTATCTCTACAGTTGTATACTATCTCTTTTTCTCTCACGGAAATGATACTCAATTTTCGTTAAAAGGTAGATCAACTCAATTTTTGATACATTAATTGTTATGTTATTTATTCTCCGTGCGAGGAGTAACTTTAGTGATCGTCAGTCGGTGCGAATCAAAACAAACCCAAAAAAGCAGAGAGTTCCTCTCCCATGTGCGCATCAATAAACAGAGTGTACACAATAGATCGCTAGAATAACTATACAAGCCACAGTGGTACATGAGCGTCTTTCCATGCGTCAATTTTTGCCTGTTGAAGTTGCGGACTTGTTCCGTTGCTACAACCTACCCCGCAGTGGGATGTTAGGCAAAGATTGACGTCCATGGTTCGAGTACCATTGGATACATGCCCTTTCGCTTAATTTAAAAAAAAAACATCTGTTAGATTTCCTACCTGCCGCACTCTGACGGAACTTTCAACACTTTCTCTTCACATCTTTCATTCTAGCCAAAAACATTAATGTTCACTCTTGGTGCCTCATGGTGATGAGCGAACATCTCCTTCTACATCAATTTTTGAGTAGATCCACTTTTTACGAAAATTACGTCATTTTCTAGTTACGTAAAAACGTAACGAAAGTCCTGAAAACGAGAACTTGTTCACGGTCCGGTCACAGACAGACCACAGACATACGTGCAATTAGACACCACATAGCGGCTATAAAACTGACAGATTTGCTTTTTGCTAGTTGCTTATTGACATTTGGCGATTCCGTTTAAATTGATGGATGCGGAATTTTACACACGCTGAGATTCAAGCTTGAATGGCTGTGGTCCGGTGTTATACAGACTGGACTCGGAAAAAATGAGACACACAAAAATGATCACCAAAAATTCATTTTAAATCGGATACTTCTCAAATTTTCACTGATTAAATAACTATATATTAGCTATGTTTTGGCAAAATTTACTTATTGAATTTCCTCCTCCAAGCTGAATGCTCGTACATTTCTCTTAACACTGCTCATGAGATCCTGGGCGAGGCTTTGTTCATCTTCCTCACACAATTTCTCCCAGTTATTCTTCAAAGCTTCATCGGTTTTGAATGTTTTTCCTTTTTGGCCATGTCTCGGGTGGAAAGGTTCGGGCTATTCTTAAAATACTGCCTTATCTTCCGCGCCTTCTCTGGCTATCCCGTTTTCGGTTTCTGGCCGCTTCCAGCGCGCCGCTCGATGGTCTTCGTCTCTTGGAACATCTTCACAACGCGGGACACGGTGGAATGGTGGATTCCAAGCCTTTTGCCGATCCATCTGTGCGACTGACCAGGATTATCGATCACCGCGCCCAAGATTGGCTGGCTCTTGTTTCGAATGCATCTTGAAAACTACTTGACAGATCGCGGTAAAATTAACATAAAATTAACATAAGCATATCACTCTAAACTAGTATTACCCACATTTTCATTAATTTTTACCCACGCGATAAAAAGTTACACCCGAATCACAGTGTGGCATTTTTTCTGAGTCCAATCTTTATATGGGTGCGGGCTTGTTTCCGTGAAGCGAATTAAAGCAGGCTCCGGCTACGTGTGGACGTGTTTTTCTTTCGCTGTTATTATTTTCTATAAATTTTGATTGAAATAAGTTCGTGCTTTACACTGATAGGCAAAATAAAGTGCCCACCTCTTCGTTTTTTCAATTTCTCTCATTTACTTGGTTCAAATTAAAGTAAACACACTGTATTATTTTTTATTATCTTATTTTTTATATTCTTTTTAAGTTTCACTCATGGAATACTGAAAAAAAAGTAGTTTTACTTAAAGAAAAAAAATCAATTTGTGTTGAAAAAAAAAACAGTGACAAAATAAAGTGCCCACTTCATTTAGGACACAGAAAACATAAATTAAAGTGAAATAAAAGCATTTCAATAATTGATGTGTCTTCCTTTGGCCTTCAGGACCTCCTGCAGGCGCTTCGACATGCTCTCGACCAGGTTCTTTAGGTGTTGTGGATCTAGCTCTTCCCAGGCGCGCTTCAGGGCTTCAGAATAGTTATTTTTATTGGTAACACCAGTTTTGTCAACCCTGGCATCGAGAATCGCCCATAAATTCTCGATGGGATTGAGGTCCGGGCTTTGTGGAGGCCATTCCAAGACCAAGACCGGAAGAAACACTTGGTCTTCTTGGCAGTATGCTACGGGTCGTTGTCCTGCTGGAATAGGAACTTCTCTTCAAGGCCCGTCTGGATCAGCGAAACCTCCAGATTTTCTCGCAGAATGTTGATGTAAGAATCTGCCGTCATTATCCCGTCGATTTTCACAATGCTTCCCACTCCACCCCACGAAAAACACCCCCAGACCATCACATCTCCTCCTCCATGCTTCATCGTGCTTTGGATGTGGCGCTCCTGAAGCTCCTCTCCCGATCTGCACCAAACACGAACCCGCCGCTTTCGGTTAAACAGCTCGAATTTTGATTCGTCCGTCCAGAGAACCGTTTTCCAGAACTCTAGGGGCTTATCAGCATGCTCCTTAGCAAACTTAAGCCGTTTGGCTTTGTTTGCCTTGCTGATAAATGGGCGCTTCCGGGCAAGTTTGCTATTCAACCCCTGTGCTACGAGACGGCGACGAACAGTTCGACCGGAAACTGATAACTGAAGGGTTTCCTGGATCTCGCGGACAGTTACCTTCGGGTTCTTCTTGACTTCGCGCATGATCTTGGTGTCCGTTCTCGCATCCGTTTTCCGCTTCCTGCCTCTGCCAGGGCGATCCACCACTGATCCAAACGTTTTAAGCTTCAGAAGAATTTTGCCACCCGCTGCCTTACTGATACTGTACTTCTTAGCAACAGCCCGGTGCGATTCACCGTTTTGCACATCACGAACGACCAAATTTCGGATACACAAGGGAATTGCATTCGAAAGCACTGCGTTCTCCATTTTTTTTTCAATTGAATCAAATGCTATCACTTATACAAATGCACCAGGTTGAGCCGTTTGTTTCAAAACATGTCAAAATATCAAAACATAAACAATCGAGGGGTCTTCCAATGGAAACTTATCGAAAACATATCGATTTTTGAAGTGGGCAGTTTATTTTGTCACTGTTTTTTTTTCAACACAAATTGATTTTTTTTTCTTTAAGTAAAACTTCTTTTTTTTTCAGTATTCCATAAGTGAAACTTAAAAAAAAATATAAAAAATAAAATAAGAAAAAAAAAAACTACACTGTGTTTACTTTAATTTGAACCAAGTAAATGAGAGAAATTGTTTTTTTCAAACTTTTTTTTTTTTCAACTCAAATTGATTTTTTTTTCTTTAACTAAAACTTCTTTTTTTTAGTATTTCATAAGTGAAATTTAAAAAGAATATAAAAAATAAAATAAGAAAAAAAACTACACTGTGTTTACTATAATTTGAACCAAGTAAATGAGAGAAATTGAAAAAACGAAAAGGTGGGCACTTTATGTTGCCTATCAGTGTAGGTTTATAATAATAATAATAGTGAATGTGCATCGCTGACCGTGTGTCGTGGAGCAATAGCGTGATGGAGCACAAATTCGTTGCCAGTGTCGTCGCGTATGCGGCCTTGCTTGTTTTTTTCACAGACCATTTCTCTGAGTGATACACATTTGGAGTACAATCGTTGATGAGGTAAGTTCTTTCTTGAACTAATAATGTGAACCTGTGTCTGAATTCGTGAATTAATTTTAATTTAACTTTAAGCGGACAGATGAAAAATAATCGATTAATCGATAAAAATCCCTTTTTCATTGATCTACCAACTTTCGAGAAGGTGCCTGTAAAAATTGATTTTCCGTCTGTCAGCTCGAGTTGCAGACTTAATCGATTATTTTCCATTTGTCAACTTCAAGTGAAAATACGAAAACAGCCTTAGAATGCTTGCGTCGTTGAAACGGGCAATTTGGGCTGCCAAAAAACTATCATTTTCATACTTCATTAATTTTTTTACAATCAGATTGTGGTAAGATTTAAACCCAAAAGCCTCTGTCAACCACACTGAAAATTTATTTTCGTAAATTAGCCCTCACTCGTTTCGTAAAGATGGATTTTGTACATAGAACCAATGTCTCGTAAATTGTATGAAACATACATATTGCTTATCATCTGACAAAATGCTATCATTACACCTATTTTGTACAATGCACAAAATGAATTTCGTGAAGACTAGCTAATCGGTGCTTCTCTTCGGTCGTGAACCTCATGCACAATAATGAAGTAACTTCTCACGAGTCATCATGGCCTAGTGAGATCAACGACAGGAATGACAGCTCTCCCTGAAAATGCAAGATCAAATCCCATGTCACGAACAACTTCTTGTGGATGCGCTTTGTTTCTTCAATTATCTTTTGAGCCGATAAAGTAGATCTGTCAGTCGTTCATGCAATAACTAGAGAGACGTTTATTTTTTATTGGTAACAAATTACACGTAGCTCTTTGTATTGTTTTCATAGAATGAACGAATGTTCTTTCTTTGTTAACAAATGTTTAGTGCTTGTGACAGTTCAGACAAATCAGTTTCGTTGCAGAAAACAACGAATAGATTTGTTAGTCGTTCCATCGATTTCGTAATATCTATAAACTAAAAATAATTTTCAGTGCAGTGGAAATTAAAATATAGATGTCTCAAATACGCACACACACGCGGTATTGTTTCCGTGTAGATTTGTCAAACGAATTTGATAGAAAATGTATACCTTTAAGGTTATTCAACTCAAATGTCTTGCCTGAAGGAGATTCATAACTATCTCAAAGTTCAAATAAACCAGCTAAAACGTTCACTATGCTTCCCAGCAACTAATTATGCCTACTTTACAAAATTAATTCAATTTCCACCGAAATATCCGTTTCATCTACCCCAGCAAACACATCTCGGAAAAGTCTTTTGCACCCAGCACTAATCAGTGTCACTCTGGAAAACCTCACTCTCTGTTAAAACATCTCTTCCAAAATCCGAACGTGGCCCCGGTTCAGAAGGAAGTAACATAAATTAGAAACCGAAAATTTTAAATTCCCTTTTGATTACTACACATCGTTCGTCTCGATCCATCCATCCCCTCCCGGCCAGTGCACGTTGCTCTCCGGTAAAACCTATATCCTAGAACTGAAATGAAACCCATGCTGATTCGAAGCTAGGTAGGTTCATTCACATGAGCCGAACGGCAGCCGTCTAAACAAGGAAATTGTTTAAGGTTTGCAAAATGACTCCCCGAGCGAGAGAACAGCACGGGAAAGTGGGATAGTGAAGGGGAATCTTCATCTTTCCAGAAAACCAGAACCCTTCTCAAAAAACTATTTCGATCCTCTCGATCCAATTTCTGGAGAATGGTTCCTTTTTTCTTATAGTTTCATTATTCCGGAACACGACATCAGCCCCAGGAAGGCGGTTGAGGAAGGAGGAGTGTTGCTGTTTGTTAGAAAATTTCGGTACGTGTTCTGTTCCCTATGGTTACATGCCACCCCACCCGTTCTGTTCCTGCCTAAAATGCCATAGTGAGAGCGCATATGTTTGGAACACCATCATGATATTCAGACACGTCCAGCTCAACGTCGTCGTATAGTTTTCAGTTTTCTAGGATACAACTTTTACATTATATCCACGTCAAAATGGTCAAACTCTTCCATCGTCGTCGTCGTCGTCGTTGTTGCCATGTGTGCGCAGTTTGTGTGAATATGAGTTCGGGGTCTTTTTCTTGAGTTTCAAACTACGTGCCAGGGGTGGTGTGGGCAAGTGAAGGTTAAAGGTGGAAGAGGGAAAGGAAGTCTGTTTATCTGCCTGGACTTTCCAAGTGGCATTCGGGCATCTCGAGAGCAGCTTGGTTGGTACAAAAGTAGTTCACAATTTTTGCTGTGCTACAGCAAGTATGGAAGGGACAATGGGTAGTTGCCATAGCTGTCGGCTAGTTTGACCACACCGACCGGCACTGGAGCGGGACTAGCGAGGCAGGAGGACTTGAACGTATTATTAATTTAAGAAACGACGACTTCTTCGCCTTCTTTGTCCACCGCATCGCTATGCCTCCGTCTTGCTTCGGTGAGAATGAGAAACGGTCATGTATGAACCGTACACGTATATGGAGAATGAGCCCGAGGAGTTTCGGTATTTACCCTTTACTTTGGTTGGTCCGGAAAAGTTTCGGCGGGTGGGATGTCATGGGGGGAGGGGAGTGAGTACATGTATTTATCTTAGTTTTTGCCAGGCAGCAGCAAAAAATTCCTTTCTGGGTTGAGATGAAGGAACCAGAGCTCCATGGGAGCGTCGTCAGCAGATGAGTACAAGGGCGTTCGATGGTGGTTGGAGATAGTTTGCTGTAACATAAGATGAAGGTATTCCTGAGAGCAGAAAAGAGGGGTTTCTTTATGTTGGAAACTTTTTCCTACACTTGTGCTTATGTGCTTGGTTTCGGGCGAGGGAAATAGCTATCGATTTTTAGGACACCCCTGTTGTAACTTTATTAATGCAGTATTGTAACGGAATTGTTAGATGCCATGAATTGAGCTACACCGTCAGATGAAGGATAATTCCATTAATACCACTTGCAAACAAATCTCTCAGTGCGACCACATGCCAAATGGTAAATCTAATTACTAAAGAACAGTTCCCCGTTAATTGAAGACATTGTGAGTGCATTTGTCGGGGTCAAAGATTGCTTTCAATGTAGAATGTTCACTTTTAATTGAATTCCATTCCGGTCGCCGCCAGGTCCGAGTGCTGCACCAATGAAGGATGCTTTCAATAAGAAAGCCATTTAAAAGTTAACGATAGCTTCTTCAATGGATTTCCTACAGAATGACTCAATGGTATAAAGGGGGCGATGACGTTGATGCCGGGATTGTCTTTTTTCTCTGTCTCTTATCTACGTTCCATCAATGTAAGTTGGAATGCAGTGGACTTCTCGTCCTTTTGGGTGGGAAAGGACAGGGTTTGCTCCTTCCATCGGGCATTCGATGAACTCGAGAGGTATTTCAATTTATGCATTTTAATTTAGAAGTTCCTTTCATCCAGGAGTTTCTGTGTGGTGCAATCTGCACAGATAACAGTCAAGAGTCAGTATTCACTTTGAATGAGTGTCCTCGCCTGGCATCAAAGTTAGTTTGATGATTCTATGGAATGTGGTGGAATAGGAACGTTTGTTGATGATTTTGACAAATAGGTTGCATCTTATATGTTAATAATACTTCAGAAATTGGGTTTTTTTTCTAGAAGTTTTGGTAGGAGAATGATAATGATTGATGTACATCATATTTCAAAGTTTGTTTGTTCAATGGCAAACTAAAACGTTTCGGGAAGAGATCAAAGATGTATTTCAATCAAATTCCGAAAAGTTACCAGATCCTGCCGTAATAAAAACTATTATGTTACAACTCTTTTATGGGTTTGTGCTGGTCAAACGGCCCATTAATACCGCGCCGGCATTACAATGTTTCGCTAAGAAACTCTTTTGAATTCTGCTTGTCTCCGGTTCATCGAGTGTCCCACATTTTCAAAATCTTGCTCCACTTGGTCTAATCATCTTGATTCGGACAGATCCGAGGCACACACCATTTTAGTGACTTCACTGAGTTAGCCATAGAATTGTCCCAGCATCTCCATATGCCGTTTTCACATACACCAAACTGGAAGCTCCAAGGGCTTGCAAGTCCTCCACGGGTATTATTGATGTTTAATGCCCGTACTGCTTTCAAATATCATTTTCAACTACTTCAAGCAATAATATCAACATTTTCCATTTCAGTTATCTTTGTTAGGTCCTTTCAAACAAATTTACTTGATGTGTCCTTCATTTTTATCAAAACGACGCCAGAAGATAGAACACGCCTTTCGGATGCTTATTAATCCTCAGATAAGTCGGCATTCATATCTAGGAAAGCACTGGGTCCTTCAAAGTACCGATATGCACTTCGGTATTGATTTTAACACTAGCATCAAGGAACAACGGCGGCATTTTCAAACCTTTGGACTTCACCAACCAGCCAGATGGTTGGTTTGAAACTTAAATTTCACTTTCTCCGGAGCATTCCCAAGTTTCTTGGGAACCGGTGTAATGGACCGGTCTGTGCGGCTGTTGCACAGAGCATCGATGCTGAACAGCTTTTCGTCAGAGAACTGAATGATTATGTTCTCCTTCTTCAAAGCAATCTCCTCGAACGAGTCGCTTGTAGATTCTTCGCCCGCTCCGTAATCAAGTGGCGTTCACTCCAGCTTCTTCCCTAGTCTTCTTTGATGATTCATCGCATGAATTTTCCAGACTTTCTTGGCAAGTTTCCTGATGGAACTAACGGGTTTGCGAGCAATCTCGGCACACACCGATTTGATCAGTTTGGCGATACGGACAAACTGTGGAACTTCATTTGCCTACTTCCTTGGCAATCTCCTGCGGCGTCTTCTGGGCGTTCAAATGTTCTTTTTGAACATACAAATGATTCAATCTGTTTACAGCGTTCTTTTGACATTGCATATGAAGCTTCTCCTTACTAAGCATTTCAAGCTTATTCCTCTCACAATTTTTGCTTATTGCTTGCTCTCAACTTAGTGTTCTAAATGCACTTTTACAGTTATCAATTGAGAGCTTTCGATGCCAGGTACCATTTTTTCATTAGTATAACTTTGTGGCAAGTACAATCATACCTTCCTATGCCCAAGGAGTCGGGAAATTTTCCCTAACGAAAAATTCCTAGACCAGACCGGGAATCGAACCCAGCAGCCTCCAGCATGGTGTTGCTTTGTAGCTGCGCCTTTATCGACTGAGCTGAAGGAGGATCCTTCCGGTCCATTGTAGACGTAATGGAATATTATCACCAACCGAATCTTGATCGAACAACGTATGGCTCGACCCGTCATCAAAAAATACATAGATTGTAATAGTTTTTCTGGTCCCGAACAGTGTTGCAGGGAGAATTTAAAACAAGGTTGATCCTAGAGAAGAATGAAGAGTGGAAACCAGAGCTGACGGTTCTGATGCACATTCTTTGTGTGCTGTAGCTCAGCACATCCGTTTGGATACATGGCTGCTTTGTTTGGCAAGGCCATTTCCCATGACCGACCAAACACCGTCTACATAGTTTTTGTTGATCCACAAAGGCACATCTTTCTGAGACCGGTAAACACTTGAACTGGTGACAATCGCGTAGCTTGAGTCCAACTTGATCGCACATTGCACAAGGTTTGGCATCTACACCCGTAGGATTCGATGTCTCCACTGCTGAAGGTTCTTCCGAATTATTAGCGTTGATAAAACTTGGCTTATCTTTTCTTCTAGGCTGTGCTTCTTCTAGCTGGTAGTGTTCTGCTGGCAACACGTGACTGGTCTCATCGTGGATACGAAGTTGCCAAATGCCTTTAATGAAATATCTCCTCTTGAGCGAGCATGCAGTCCCCAATCCAGTCTTAAAAACGTAACAGTTCCTCGTTGTATTTTCCAAATTATAGTCCATCCAGTTATTATTCATTGAATATTAATAAAATTCTCATTAGGAGCGAAAAAAACTTGAAAGCAAAGAAACAAAGAAAACCATGGTTGTATTTGTTTGGTTAATCCCAATTTTTGTTCTTTTGAAATCATCCGTTCGGTGTTTTGTTGTGTTTTGTTTTGTTCTGACGGCCTGCGAACAGGTATTTGCCAATTTGGCACCTGACTCTATCGTTTCTGGTTTTTTTTTCGTTAAGTTGTTCACCAGCTTATTTTGAGCTACGTTAAATATTAAGTTCTGGATATTTAGCATTTTTTGCAGTGCTTATTTGATTGCTTACCCTGTGTTAGAAAATTTACTGAAAGTAAAATTGGTTAGGGTTGTATACCGTTCTTTACTTAAGCCCTCTAAAATGTAAATTTCATAGACAAAAACTATTCTTAAAAAAAAGGAGTGGGACACAAAAGAATAAAATAGAAAGAGCTGTGATTTTTGCATCGAGCAAACAGAGCAGGTCCGTGTGCCCTCCACATTACATTCTGTTTTTGAGGAAATGTTGGATCTTGAAAGCTCTAAGGTCATAAACCTTTTTATCCCTAATTTTAGCACATATTTCAACCCATTTATACTGAAGAATTCGTCCCTTGCAACAAGACTTATGAATGCTTTCAGAGTATAAAATATGTATATATGTACTTTAAACAAATTGGTGGATTGTAAGGAAGTTAAGATCTATTTTTATGTGATTTTTTTGCTTGTTATGAGTTTTGCTAAACAACCATTTCTTCACCATCAACTAAAATACTGTTGGAATATAATGAACTGATCCTTAGTAAAAAGCTCCCAGAATTCTAGTCAATGATTTGCTAAATGTCATATTAGGAAACTCCTTTAAGTAAAATTATGGGCGTATCCGTCCTACGAGCTAGTAATCATTTGACGATTCTTTATACAGGAATCTTGTACTACCAATCAAAACAAACATCCTACATATACTGTAATTTGAACGTTTCAGTTTCAGAAATAATCTCTACCTAAAGCTCAAATTATGATTTCCACCACATACTGTTTTTTTCAAGTCTCATCCAACCACCTACCGATATTGGTCTGCCCAAGTAACATTGCCAAAACGATCCAGCTTTATTAAGTTTTACTAAAGTCTTATGAAAGCCACTAGAAATCAATTCGGTTATATTATGGCAGCAAGAGATGCCAATAGGTTTCAAATTTTAATCAGATTTATAAGAACCTACACAACTTCTTTACAACGATCTTAAAACCTTGACTTCTAAAATTTCTTTTACTCTTATCAAAGGTTTTACTTTCACTTTGTAAACTCATAAAATGCTGTTTTGAAATGCCGTTTTAGGACTCATGTATATTATCTTATTATGGTCAGTTGAAAGAGCATTTTAAAACCATTTTGCTTCCAATAAATGCATTAAGCAGCTAATTGGCATTGAGGAAAGCTACCAAGCGACCAGATAGTTTTATAGTAGCCATTGCTAAGACAAATTGGCTTTTTGGCAAAATTGTGATTTCTTGCAATCGCCGCCATATTGAAATATATGAAATAATTGAAATGTGGAAAAATAATACACCAAATTTTAAATGTGATACAATTGAACTGTAGATCTACGACAAATTTCGGTATTCGTTTAGATAACCTTATTGAATTCCATCAATTTTCAGAAATTTCTTGATTAGTTTATGGAATATATTTCTTTCAATTTTGTTTTTGTTGATGTAAACTCGCATAATTTCCGAGGCGCATAAATTTTCACCTTATATCGTGCCAATATTCACCATAAAATTAAATGCGAATATGATTTGGAGCATGATACGCTATATAAAACTCCATTTGTTTTATATATTTTGCTATCAAACATAATTTCCCGCAACACTTGAGCTTTTTTACTGCCATTATTTACTGTTAAATGAATCAGAAGAGCAGAGAATCGAACAAAGCAGAAAAACAAAACCCAACCACGATATCGCCGTGAAGTTTGACAGCTGTGGCCATTCGGCCCTTTACTGGTTTTGGTGGCGGCCAATAGGTTTTATGATGGTTCTCAAGTGGTCATAACATCTTTCACTAGAACATTTTCAAAATCTTTATGGTCTTGGAAAGGTTTTATCAATTTGTTTTCACAACCATCTATAGAGTGGGCTACTTTGTACACAATTCGGCCTTAAGGATGCATAGAGGAGGTGTTGGTGGACAAAACAGTTTTGAATGTAGTTTCATCAACAAAGCCGGGAGGAGTGCTATACGGCTGGAATAGAACTGAAATTGTTACTTGGGTGTGGTACGTAGATAGTCAAATCTATCTATATAAATAAAAATGAGTTCGGGTTTCCTTTGTCACGATTTAACTCGCAAGCAAAAGAACCGTTTGGCAAGATTTTTGCTTTGTTGGATTCGTCTTGGACACCGGAAGGTTCTTATGATGGTTTGAAACCCCTCCCTTCTCTGGAAAGGCTCCCATACAAGTGAAGCACAAATTTCTGCATAACTCGAGAACTGATCAAGCAAAGGAACCCAAACTTAGCATGCGTAAGTTTTTGGAAGCAAGCAATGTTTCTTTGGTAGTTAGAGACCCCTTCCCTCTCTAGAAGGGAGGCTCTCGTACAAATGAAACAGAAGTTTCTGCATATCTCAATAACTAATCAAGCAAATGGAACCAAATTTGGCATGTGGGGTTTTTTGGAGGAGAAAAATGTTTTTATGGTGGTTTGAGACCCTTCCCCACTCCTAGAAGGGGTGTTGTCATACACATGAAACTGTAATTTCTTCATAACTCTAGATCTAATAAAGCAAATGGAATAAAATTTGGCATGCGGGGATTTTAAAGGCAATAAATGGTGCTCCCATACAAATGAAACAAAAGTTTCAACATAACTCGAGAGCTAATCAAGTAAATGGAGCCAAATTTGGCAGATAGAGGTTTTTGAAGGCAAGAAATGTTTCTAAGGTAAATCGAGACCCCTCCGCCCTCTGTAAGAGGGGGGCTCTCTTACAAATGAAACAAAAATTTGTGCCTAACTCGAGAACTAATCAAGCATATGCAACCCAATCTGGCATGCGGAGGTTTTTGGAGGAGCTAAATGTTTCTATAGAAGTTTGAGACTCCTCCAACATCTGGAAGGGGGCGGGAGGGAGGTTTACATACAAATGAAACACAAATCTCTGAATAACTCGAGAACTTATCAGGTTAATGGAACTAAGTTTGGCATGTGGAGGTTTTCGAAGGCAAGAAATATTTCTTAGTTGACTCGAGCCCCTCCCTTCTCTGAAAAGAGGGCTCATATACAGATGAAACACAAATTTCTGAATAACTCGAGAACTTATTAAGTTAATGGAACCAAATTTGGCATGTGGAGGTTTTTGAAGGCAAGAAATGTTTCTATTGTGGTTTGAAACTCTTCCGCTCACTGAAAGAGGGGTCTCTTATACAAATAAAACACGAATTTCAGCATTACTCGAGAACAAATCAAGCAAATGGAACCAAATTTGGCATGAGGAGGTTTTTAAAGGGTTGATTTCTATATACATAGAAATGAATTTCTGTCTGTCTGTCTGCCTGTCAGACCCTTATAGACTCGGAAATTTCTGAACCGACCAACGTGAAAATTTATATGAAGGGGTTTTTGGGGCTGGGTAAGGTTCTTATGATTGTTTGAGACCCACAAATTTCTTCATAACTCGAGAACTAATCAAGCAAATCCAATCAAATTTGGCATGTGGGGGGTTTTGAAGGCAAGAATGTTTCTATGGTGGTTCAAGACCCCTTCCCTTTTTGAAAGGGCGGGGGGTTCAAACAAATGAAACTCAAATTTTTATTATAATCAAAGAGCCCCGTGTGATGGTTCGAGAACTAATCAAGCAAATGGAACCAAATTTGGCATGTGGGGGGTATTGAAGGCAATCATTGTATGGTGGTTTGAGAAACCACCCCCTTCTGGAAGGGAGGGCTTCCATACAAATGATACACAAATTCATACCAAAAATGAGAATCATCCAGGATACTTAAACACAAAACGTGTATTTCTCGTGTAAGAAGCATGTTTTGATAGAAGTTTGAACCCCTGCTTATTCACGAAAAAAAACTCAACCATAAAAGTGCCAGTTACATTAAATTTTCCTTCATTTAGTTGTAAGCGTAGCAGCGCACGCACCGGGATCAGCTACACACTTAGAAATTATGAATTTTACAAGAGACCTAATCCATGTTTGTAAATAGTCGGGGAACGTAAAGTCGGGGAACGTAATAGTCGTGGGACGTAAAGACAGATTTCGTGTGAAATTATGTCTTCTGAAACTGACACATACGCAATTCAACAAAAGATGCGTTCGGTTGAATTTATTTTCTCATCTCTTTCAACACATTCTTATGCGCTAAAGGACGCTTGCATGTGTCGGTCTCAGGGACAGAAATTTACACGAGATTTTGGTAGTGTGTAGTATATAAATAGAAAATTCTAAACATTAAATTAGATTGTTTCTTCGTTTGAAGAATGTTATTTTTACACAACTCAATCTACGCAACTTTCTTCAATATGAATGAGGTGAAACATTATACGTCTATTTTTTACAAAAGTACTATGACAACGTCTAAAAGCTGGTGCTAACGGTCATTACATGATATAAAGGGTGAACACGAAATTATTGCGACACCGAAAATGTCATGCCAATTTTCTTATAATATTTAGAATCAAACCAAAATTTTAGGGTAGTTTTATACATATATTCACTTCAAAAATCAAAAGAAAAGTTAATCGATGGAGCCTTGAGTGTAAAATTGAACGCATTTTTGCTTGATGCCCTCCATCAAAGTCTTTACAGTGTCATCCGGTACCAGTTTCTCAGTTTTTTTCCATTTCCTTAACATGTCCTTCTCGTCTTTGACTGTCTTCTTGTTCTTGAGCTCTTCCAAAGTTCCCGCTTCATCATTGCCCAGAACTGCTTCACCGGGCGCAGCTCCGGACAGTTTGGCGGATTCATGTCCTTTGGAACAAAATGGACAGAATTGGCCTCATACCATGGCATGATGCCAAATCTGGCCAAAATAGCGGAGCTTTGTCGTGCTGCTGCAAGGGCGGCAAAAGGCGCTTCTCGAGGCACTCAGATTTGTAGATCTCGCCATTTACTGTGCCCTTTGTCACGAAAGGCTCACTCCTCAGTCCGCAAGAGCAGATGGCCTGCCAAATGAGATATTTGGAGGCGAACTTCGACATTTTCTTCTTCTTAAATTTGTCGTCCACATAGAACTTGCTCTTGTCGGTGAAAAACTCCCACCCCGGAATTTGCTTAAAATCGGCTTTTATATACGTTTCGTCGTCCATCACACAGCAGCCATATTTTGTCAGCATCTTCTCGTAGAGCTTCCGTGCCCGAGTTTTAGCCGTCGATTGTTGCCGCTCATCGTGGTTTGAGAAGTTCTGTACCTTGTTTGTATGTAGTCCAGCTCTCTTCTTTGCATTCTGGACGTAGCTCTGCGACATTCCAATCTTTTCAGCCAAATCACGGCTTGAGACGTTGGGATTTACTTTAATCATCCGCTTCACCTTTCCCTCCGTCTTTTTGTTCTCCGGTCCCGGTTTTCTGCCAGCTCCTTTGCCGTGGTCCAACGTCAACCGCTCCTGGAACCACTTCAACACTCTGGAGACGATTGAATGGTGAATGTTCAACATTTTTCCCAACTGCCGGTGCAACAGGTCAGGAAATTCCAGGTGTTTGGAAAGAATTTGTTCTCTCGACTCGCGTTGGTTCACCTCCATTTTCGTTGAATCGAAAAACACGACTTCGAGTTTGACAGCATGTAAACAATACACATCAATGAGAAAGTGTGCAAAATTTGGTTGATTTTTACCCAATGGTAAAAAATAATTTCGTGTTCGCCCTTTACTTGCTGCATTCCGGTAGCCATATGCTTGCAAATTAATTTTACTACACACGTGGATATGAATGGACCATATTGTCATTTGTTATTGACTGCAGAATAAATATTCATCAATAGACTAAATGTGGCCCAATGTAAAGCATGAGCATGATCAGGATTGACCGGCCGAACTTGCTACTCCATTATAACAAGATCAGCTGAAATAACACAGAGAATCAACCGATTATGCTTGGGATTAGCATACATCCGCAATATGTAAGAACTGGTGTTCCCAAACTAAGTCAATACCAGCGCTGGTCTCGCGCAAACTCAGGTCAAGTAGGGAATGGATAGGAATATGTTGACGTGATACTCGCATTATTGGAAACCGAGAACACCTCTGCATTTCCACGTGAAATCACTGGGATGTTGGATAAAATGGTTTGGTTTGCAGCAGGATACGTTTTGGTAAACGGTGTGCTGACTTCAACTGACGTCGGCAGCGAATAAGATATATGAGACGTTCTTGGTGCAAATCATCAGCACAGAGATGAACAGCAAAATTATTCAAATTTTGGCACCGATTTGAGCCAACAGTAGGGATGCTGTTGGGGCCACTCAATAGTGTCAGTGGTTTATTATAATAGGATACTAAAATACGAATACGAAATTGAGGATCGAATTAAACGAATTTGAGGACTGATTTAAACCACCAGTAAGGATGCTGTTGAGACCACTCACAAATGTGGATGGTTTATTTCAGCGGAATGCAATAATGCATTAATAAATCGAGTTTGAGAACCGATTTAAACCTCCGGCAAGACTGTTGTTGGGTCCACTCACAAGTGTGGGGGGTTTATTTGAGTAGAATACTTTGGAACTTTGGAACATCGAGTTTAAGGACAGATGTAAACCAACCTTAAGGATGCTGTTGGAGCCACTTACAAATGTGCGTGGTTCATGTCAGCAGATCAAAGAAAAACGTTAAAACATCGAGTTTGTGGACCGATTCAAACCAACAGTAAGGATGGGTGGTTTATTTCAGTAGAATACAAAATACGTTAAAAGATCAAAATGCGTCAAAACCTCAATAAACAGATACTTGACTACTTTTGTGAATCAACAGACTATTCCACAAGACATATTCCGAAAATTCCTCCCTATGCCGGTCCAGTCACATCCAAAAAATAGTAAGAGAAATGCAACAGCCCGGCCTGACGAAGTGGAACATGCAATCACAACACCTTCCAACAAACACATCCAAACACAATCCCATACTACTTACAGGCGTGGCCCAATGAAGAGTCAAGCCGAGCAGGAACGAATAACTTGATAACTGGCCTTGGTATTTATGAGCTCAGATTAAGAGGTAAAATACCTGAGGATAATACCATGAAATTGTTCCCACAATGTTAGGCGTATACCAAATTGAGGTAAGACAATACCAAAATAGTACCTTTGAGGTATTCCCAGGTATTCGAAATAACAAGTTTTGTTATTTGAGAGATATTTTTCTTGCAATTCTTAGGTATTTTGCTTAGGTATTTTACCTCTTCATCTGAGCTCTTTAATACCAAGGCCAGCTATCAAGATCAAAATTAGGTATTCATATGTTGTTGTCTCCTACTATCTTCAATTCGTGATCTTTTTCGAGAGCAGTTAATTCTTTAGTGAAACTTGACAATTGTAGAATCGATCCAAAAGTACGACTGGGACGGTATCTGAATGTTGCTGCAAAAGTTTTCATACAGATGACTCAACAAAAGAGTTGCTGAGAGCTCCAACCGTGGCATTCCGAGCAGAAGACAATGGCATATGAAAACCTAATTTTGATTTTGATAACTGGCCTTGGTGTTAAAGAGCTCAGAATAAGAGGTAAAATACCTAAGCAAAATGCCTAAGAATTGCAAGAAAAATATCTCTCGTATAACATAACATTTCGCTTCTGAAACCTGAGAGGTACTATTTTGGTATTGTCTTACCTCAATTTGGTATTTGCATAACATTATGGGAACAATTTTATGGTATTATTCTCAGGTATTTTGCCTCTTAATCTGAGCTCTTAAATACCAAGACCAGTTATCAAGTTATTTGCTCCTGCTCGGGTTTTCTTCTTGCGCTTTAGATCTTCGAGTGAAGCATTTTTCGACTTTGCAGTAATCAACCGATCAGTGATTGATCCGTCAACTCAACGGAGAAACAGACATGCTCCATAAACTACTTGCGATGCATCGCAGAATTCTCGAATAAGAATAGATTCCACCATGTTGGAAATTTACCTGATCTCGGCTGCAAGGCTTGTAGCTGAAAACACAATTGGAAAATTATTTCAAACGTGATCAACTTCATGAACGATGAGGATCCGTTCGAAGTTTTCATCATATTAATTACAGGAACTTCTACCACTGGGCTTCTTCCAGCAACTGAATGTTTACAAAACAAAAAATCCATGAAATCCCCCAGTTCGATAAGCAACTCTTCCTTCTCTCGTCGTTGAATACTTTCGTTTCCAAGTGCCGGAAAATTAAACATCATAACGTGTAGAATATAATAGAATTTACTCTTTTAGATACCGAACCACTTTTTTCAGCATTTTATTATCTTCTTCTTATTTCTTCTGCTCTATGCCCATATCCCACCCACACCGCAATTCCCATGTCCTCGTCGTCGTCGTTCGATTTTCCAACATACTTTTCAACCAACAGTCTTCTTCGGATGGACAACTGGCTCTAACGAACTCACACAGGCGCACACAGGGCAGTATACAAGAATCACCACATCTATTATGGTACAAAACCCAACTGCAGCACACAGAGGGAAATACTTGTTCCCTGGGATTTATTGGTAATCGTCACATCTGTGGCCGAACTTCCTCCAGTGCTGCGTTCCTGAGACACTCTGCGTGCTTATAAGTGTGTATGGGTGCATGCGGTTGGGGTTGTGTGATAAAGTCCCTTGCCATCACCCGAACGAGAAACGAAGGTGGTGGGATAAGAATGTGAACGGTATTAGAACGGGGTGGGAGTGTGCTCTCTAGTCCGTAAGACGTACAAAGCGGGATAAAAGACTTTCTGGACTAACCAACCACTCTGCACTACATTCTGTTGGCTTCGACGAAGTATGCAAATTGTCTCCTGGGGCCAGTTTGAGTCCGGTTGGTGACATAGGCTAGGGTGTGCACATAGTGACCGTTTCGGTGCCAGTGGCGTCGTCGGGTGACCACCACCATCGCCACATGTCTTGATGACGACGACGACGATGATGATGATGGCAAAAAGTCTCTGGTTTTGGTGGGTTGGGGGTTGCTGCTAGAAACAAATTGCTGCGAAGGTGATTTGGAATGAATGACTGTTAATTTGATTCATCTCGAATGAAGTCCATTTGAGCAGCTCGACTCAAGCAAGGTTTTAAGATTTTGTATTTCAGGAAAACAAAAGTTCTATCGGCTCCTGATTTGATTATCTTCTGAATGTTAGGTAAAGCATGGTTGATGCTATACATCATCGCATTTTATTTTCCCGAAGGATAAGCGTCTTGCCGCTCTAAGAAGGGTCAGCTCCATTATTCGTGATATTCTTTTCGCCGGGAGTGTTAGGGAATCATTCTTTGGATTATTTTCGGTTTCTGAGCAAGGTTTTGATGGTGTGAGGGTTGGATGGTGCACAACGAGATAGACGATGATGGGATTTTTGTTGGGGTGAATAGTCGGTAAGAAGGTGGGATGTTTTCTGTTATAGTACTGATCTTGAAAGTTGTTTAAATAATGCTTAGATGAGTTCCGGCACCCAAAGAGGGAAAATTGTTTTCTCATAATTGGCTATTGGTTGACTATTGGAATGTACAATAGATTAGTTCACAAAAAGAGATCCAGTTTATTAAAATTAAATGAGCATACGTTGAAAAATTGTCAATCGAAACGAATGCTTAGAAGCCAGAAAGTTTTTTATTGAAGGACGTCTAGATTTAGGTATCAAAAACCCGATGGGCTCACTCAAACGCAAAATAATAATCTAACTCCAAAGCCTATGGTTTCTGCTTTTAGGCCTCCTCCCTGATCCAGTGTTGACAAAAGTCATCGTCAAAGCACATAAAACCACAGTAGCGACGAGTCTGTTGCCTTCAATGTCGCGCAAGGAAACATGTTGACTAGCAACGCAAAGCCTGTCGTCGTGCAACAACAAAGTTGTAACGGTATACAAGTTCGATGATGCCAACTAGTTGATTCGTCACAAACCCTTCCTAGTCACGCAACAAAAAATATGCGAAGAACCATAAGTCATCGTTTTGATGATGCATGAATATTTTGTAATCGTCACACCTTAGATGGTGCATGACGAAAACCGGTATGTTTTGGTCACTAAATCTAAGAATGGCGAAGACGTCCTCTACGGCTGTAAAGGGTTATTCATAAGTCACGTCGACTAATTTTTGATATTTTCAGAACTCCCCTTCTCGGCTTTTTCTAAAGGCCATTTTAAACATTTAAATGAAGCGTAGATTATGGCCAGACGTTAACGTGGTTTGTGAACTTTTGATTATTCATATGAAAATTTTCTATAACCTATTGAGTAGATAAGAAAGCAGAAGACATTGTATGATTTTTATAACCGACCTACCTTCAAGAATATCTTCGCTAAAACATAATTCAACTGAAATTCTTATTTATTGTTAAGATTTCAACCTTTCATACGGCACAGCAAAAATGGAAGAAATATATAAACATTTACTAGGCTCATCTTTTTCGGTAATTTTAGCTACTGAGACAAGCTGACATGAAAGCGTTCGAAGCGAAGAAAGAACTTTTATATAATGCCGAAATTTTGTCCAAAGGTGTTATAATACCAGTTTCAGCCAATTTCAAGTTAGAAATCCTTTCTGCGACAAAATTCAAACAATTTGAGCCTGTTTGGGTAAAATCATGCATTGCTGGCAAAACACACGAGTTTGCCTCCGTGTTTTTTTCCACCAGATTGTGCAAATAAAACTGTTCATGCATCTTTTTTTTCAAAACGCCTAACAAATTGTATCACAATTACCTCCTGAGGCTAAAGTTCACATCTATGGTGACTTCAACCAAAGATAACCTGACTTTTTTCAGGACTCTGAAAATAAAAGCATTGAAGTAAGACATTGTTGCAGACAATGAAACACTGCAGTTTGTTTTCGACAAAACTTCTAATTTAGGTCTAAATCAAAGTAATAACGTCAAAAATCAGCAGAACTGTTACTTAGGCTTTCTGCTGACCAATGTACACGAAGATTCATGTGTGAATGAATCATTGAATCTCTTATGGTAAAATGAACCATTTCACACAGCAATCGAATTCTCTCTATTTAATCATGAAACTCAAACACCCAACGACTGTGAATTCGAGGAAATCTTTGTATATCACAAAGCAAATTATGAAAATATTAAACGCAGATTAAGTAGTGTAAACTGGCAACTAATTCTACACACTACCAAAATGTCGTGTAAATTTCAGTCTTTCGAGACCGACACATGCAAGCGTCCTTTAGTACATAAGAATGAGTTGAAAGAGAAACTTCATCGGTTTTGAATGTTTGTCCGCTTTTCTTCAACTTCTTCTGCATTATCGCCCAAAATTTTTCGATCGGACGAAGTTCTGGTGTATTTTGCGGGTTCGCCTCCTTCGGGACCACATTAAAGCCCTTCGCTTCGTACCAATCCATTACAGGCTTGGCGTAATGGCACGAAGCGAGATCCGGCCAGAACAGCGTGGGACCACTGTGAGAGCGGAGGAAGGGCAGCAAGTGCTTCTGCAAGCATTCCTCACGATAAATCTACACATTTATGGTGCCGATTGTAACGATCGGCATGCTGAACCCTCCGCATTCGCAGATCGCCTTCCACAACAGGTACTTCTTCGTGAATTAGTCCATCTTTCTCTTCCGGAACTTTTCTTTTCCGGAACGAACCGACAAAAAATTCAAGACCGGGGATTTGTTTGGTGTCCGCCTTGATATATGTTTCGTCGTCCATGACGAGACAGCCTGGCTTGACCAGCCACTCACGGTACAGCTTCCACGCACGCAATTAGGCCACCGTGTTTTGCTTGTCAGTCTGGTTTGGTGCCTTCCTGACCTTAAAAACACGAAGCCCAGCCTATTTCATGGTCTGCTGGACGAACCACTTCGACGAATTGACCTTTTTTCCACGTCTCGGGTGGAAAGGTTCGGGTTATTCTTAAAGTACTGCCTTATCTTCCGCGCCTTCTCTGGGTATTACGTTTTCGGGTTTCAGCCGCTTCCAGCGCGTCGCTCGATGGTCTTCATCTCCTGGAACATCTTCACAACGCGGGACACGGTGGAAAGGTGGATTCCAAGCCTTTTGCCGATCCATCTGTGCGACTGACCAGGACTATCGATCACCGCGCCCAGGATTTGCTGGCGTAGCTCTTCTTGTTTCATTAATTTTTAGCCACGCGATAAAAAGTTACACCCAAAACAAAGTGTCGCATTTTTTCCGAGTCCAATCTTTTAATTCAACCAAACACATCTTTAATCGAATTGAATATGCGTCAGCCTCAGAAGCCATAATTTTACACGAAATATTTCTTTACATTCCCAGACTTTTAACACACATGAATTACGTGTCGTGTAAAATTCACAATTTCTAAGTGTGTACGAAATGAACGAAATGTTGAAATTGCTGTTGATGTCTACTATAATGTTCTTTTCAGAATAATTCATAAAGAGGTACCAATCAAAATAATACAACATCATGGAAATTCAAAAATAAATCTAAAAATTGCAAAAATCTAAAAATCTAAAAATTGCAAGGTCAACAAAAATTTAAAAAAAATAACAGCAATGAAGATTTAGAGAAATATATAGACGTTTGTAATCAACTAAATTAAGCCATCGCATTTGAAGAGTATGACACTAAAACTGGAAAGTAAATAAAGTTGTGCCCTAAACCCTTTTTCAATTACGTTAAAACAAAATTTAAATCAGAAAATTTTCCATCATCCATGCATCTAGATGAACGCATTGGCAGCAATTCGGAAGAAATATGCAATCTTTTTGCAACATTTTTCCAGGAAATTTATACCACCTGCTTTGAAAAATGGCCGGGACCGGCAATTTATCAGATCAGTACAGACTCAAACACAAACTGAATAAATGATTGCGCAATCCGAAAAAAATGATTTTGATTAAATTTATTGTAATCATACGATAAAATCAATAGTGCGTAAATTTGAAGTATTGTTCATAATCATAAGATAACAATAGCAGTTATTGTTTCCACAATAGAATCTAACATAAATTGAGACATTGACAACAGAATAACGGTGTAGTTATGTATCTTAACTATAGAAAAAATCATTTTTTTCGAGCCAATTTGAGTCAATTACTATTATTGATGGTAGTTTCACAATTGCTGAAAATTCTTGCATATGGGTTCAATAGTAAATCTGTTGTAATAACAATATACATTTTTCATTTATCTGATACATGAACAATAAGATTCAACGGCGGCAGTAGATTTTAAAGTTATTTTATATTATTGTATTTTAATTGTATGGTTATTTTTATCCGGCCAGTTTCGCATGCTGTTCGATCTCACAAAGCACACGGCGTCTTGCTGTTAGTTGTTGTGAATAGCAACGCGTCCCCAGCAGCGTGCATTGTTTCCACCCATCGAGAGTGGCTACCAAGCAAGCAGCCAATTTCTATTGTTGTAGTTAAAGCGAGCAGCGTGGACCATCACTGTCGGCGGTCCGTATCCATGGACTATTGTAATGATGCGGTGCGCACGACTCCACAATGTTCATCCAAACTTCGTCTCCCCTATAAGGAAACGTCATTCTATGTCATTTAGTGGTGTTAACGTCTTATTGAAAGTACCCACCGAGCTGGCACGATGCCTCTCGCGGTGGTATTAAATCAACTCCCAGTAGTCAGTTCGTTTCACTCGTCTCATCGTCGTGTCTCAACCAAATAATCACAACTGACAACGTATGACCTGGTCAAACACTGGACGAAACATCATGCGACGCCGACAAATTTAGTGCACCGGAAAATTGTATCAAAGGTAAGGCAAACTATCAGCCATGTTCGCGTCGTTTTGATTCCAGACCACGAAGGAGATATGAAACATCGTCGTTGAGTATGAATGCGTGACTATCTTCATGCTTCGGGTGCAACACGACGAAAATGAAAAGACGTCGCGTAACTCAAATCAGTGAAGGTGACTTTTCTCTTTGCGTGTTTTGTATGACGTGAATGACTTTTGTCAGCTCTGCCCTGATCTTTTGGTCAATAGCAGGACTAACATGACCACTCCTAAGTGCATCTCACAAAGAACATTGTTGTGCATATTTTCTAACTGCAGTGACCGGTTTGTGCGGGATACTTTCTCTGCTCCGGTGTAAGATCACGCATTTTAAAAGCCAACAGAATTTAAGTTCTTTTTTGATGCTGTGACGTACAGAAATGTGTAAACAAAGTACGCAGGCAAAACAATTTGAAACAATTCATTCAATTCAAAATGGCCAGACTAACAATAGATATGCTTTGAAGTTTTAGAACATTGGGCCGACCTTATTCGAGCAATTTATTTTCTTTAGATTCCAGCCGTATCGCACTGCTTCCGGCATTGTTGATGAAAACTACATTCAAAACTGTTTCATCCACCAACATCTCCTCTAAGCATCTTTAAGGCCGAAATGTGTACAAAGTGACCCACTCTATGAACGATTGCGCAAACAAATGTATAAAACCTTTATAAGCCCATATAGATGTTGAAAACGTTCTAGTGAAAGATGGTATGAGCACTTGAGAGCATTCATAAAACCTATTGGGTGCCATCAAAACCAGCATAGGGCCAAATGGCCACAGCTGTCAAACTTCACGATGATGTCGTGGTTAGTTTGTTGTTCTGCTTTGTTCGATTCTCTGCTCTTCTGATTCATTTAATATAAAAATTACTAAGAAAAAGTTCAGTGGTTGATGGAAATTATGTTTGACATCAAAATATCCAAAACAAATTAAGTTTTATATAGTAGTATCATGATCTCCAATCATATGCGCATTTAATTTTATGGTGAAATATGGTAACGTTAAAAGCTGAAAATTAATGCGCCTCGAAAATTACGCGAGTTTACAACAGCAAAAACAAGTTGGAACAGATGTTGGATAAATTAATCATGAATATCCTGAAAATTCATCGAATTCAATCAGGTTTTCTGTGAGGGTGAACCCGGCGTATTGGTTAACATCCATACCTCTCACGCTTAAGTCACGAGTTCGAATCTCACCTCCGGAGAAGTTACGAAAATGCTCAAAAGTGGTGTTTGACTGACTACGACGGAAGATGAACCAGCCCGAGGCTGAAAATCTCGATAATCAAGACAAAAAAAAATCAGGTTTTCTAAGAGCAGTGATGTCCATATCCTCAGTGTGGTAGAGGTATTTTTTCCACACTTTTCCTACCTTAACGAGAGCTCTTCTTTCTTGTTTATATCCACCCCACTGTTGTGCATGTACTGGTAAGTGACATCTGAGTGGAAAAAAATGGTTTTATTCACACTACACTCGATCGCTCTCGAGTAAGAAGAAGAGCTCTCAAATTTATCAACGAATGCAGAGAAATTCCCTGACGCGTGCGCCCCAGTGAGCTCACTGGCGTGGGCTCTTCTGCTAATATACAACAGTGATTGCAAATTCGCTTTGACGCTACAAAACAAAGAAAAAAAGAAGAATGTTCTTTCCCACTTCCTTTCTTCGGACGTTTCTACAACTTCGACGACATTTTCTTTTACAGTCGCACCAGTGAATCACAGAAAGAGCACTGGTGCGTCCTCGTCAAGTGTACGCGGCAGTGATCTCGGGCGAGCACGTGGGCGAAGACAGATAGAGCACGTGAAGCGATCGTTTAAATGTGAGAGTGATTCACTCACTCCAAGCAATCCATCACAGGCACACTCTCAGTCTGTCTATTTATCACCGAATAAAAGACGCACGTTACTTTATCTGCGGTGAGTTATGGTTGTATCGCCTGTGAAGGTACAAATCTCATGCTCAGGCGTAACATTAGTGCGAAATATGACCTTGATCTAAAAGTATGCCGAAGTTGGTCTTGATTTCTTATATTTCAACATAGCGATTGACAGAAATCACAGTTTTCCAAAAAGCCAATTTATCTTCGCAATGGCGACTATGAAACCATTTAGTCATTTATTTGACTTCCCTCAATGTCAATTTGCCGTTTAATGCATTTAATGAAGGCAAAATGGTTCTAAAATGCTTTTCAACTGACCATAAGAAGATTATATGAAGTCCTCAAATGGCACTTCAAAACGGCATTTACGAGTTCCTTAAGCCAGAGTAAAACCCTTGATAGGAGAAAAAGTAATTTTAGACGGCAAAGTTTCAAGATCGTTGCAAAGAAGCTGTATTGGGTCTCATAAACCTGATTAAAATATAAAACCTATTGGCACCTTTTAGCTTGTTCTGTGTTCACCTATCTTGTTCGTCCAGCCAATCTGTGATGTAAGTTTGATGTTAGACATTGTCCCTTATCTAATTCAACAACTTACTTTATCTGATGATTTCTGTGATAATAACTCTAACCAACTTTGATAGCACAAGATTAAAAAAATTAGATTCTCACTAGTTGTAAGTATACCTGTGATAATAGCACTTAATTTTAGATAATACTTGAATGATTTTACTAGGTACAACTAAGTTCCACAATTTTCCACGTTTTGTATTCGTTTACAAATGATTCTGACGTCTACCGCTGAGTGACGCTTCAACCCGATTCTTCGCTGTCCGGTCTGTCACTGTTGTTCGGCTGCGATTACACCGCGGAGCTGTGCTGGTAGCAACAATTTACGTTAGTAAATATATAAATGTTAATATGCATATGTAAATATACATGTGTAATTATATTTTGGAAAATATATTAATGTAAACAATAATGGAAATTAATGTAAATGAGAATAGAACTAACATATTTTTAAATCATTTATTTGTAAAGGCTCAATCGAATCAACTTTACAGAGCCAAGTTTTTGTATCTAATAAACATCAATTATCTTAAAACTAAAGTTAGGGGGATAGAACCGACTACTCGCGGCCGTCTCGAGGTTAATAGGAATAACAATTTAACAGATGGGAAGATGGACGGGAATTTGAAAGATGGTTTACGTAACACATTTATTTTGAATTTTATATTGTCTAAGAACTTATAGCTGTACAACTTTTGGGTTTCTTAAAAAATACAAACACACACAGATACAAAAAAAAACTAATAGTAAACATACAGATTAAGCAAACTGCAATATTAAGCTAATGTTTGTCAAGAGCACATAAATGATACGAAATACTACCTCACAATGCCCTCCACTTAATTTTCAAAAACTACTTCTATTCAATTTTCACAGCCTGCCGTGCGCTAACGGAACTATCAATACTTTCTCTTAACAACTTTGTTCTAGCAAAAAAAGTGCTGTCCACTCCTAGAGCCTCATGGTGATGAGAAATTATTTCCTTCTCAAACATCCGCGTATGGGAGAATACAAAGAAAGATTGCATCAGTGCATAAATGAGTTTCATAAACTCCAGATCACGCAGAGCCAAAATATCTCGAACTGGTACATTGGGTTGTCTACCTCAAGCCCAAAGGGAATCATCAAGCTCAGATCTGACTCCACGATTCTCAGCACATGACCAAATAACGTGATCTGCGTCCTGGAAACCTTGTCCACATTCACACAGATTGCTGTCGCTCAGCCCAACACGGTATAAACGAGCGTTCACAGAATAATGATTGGACATGAGGTGAGACATCACACGGACCAAGATTTCTTCGACACCTTTTAACAAAAACTCGATAACAACTGCGGTAGAAATAATATCGAGAAAAACTGAATTTTAGATTACCCAATTGCGAGCAACTATCAAAGCAACGGAGCACGGAAGAAACGATGTTCACCGATTGCTTGTGCACTGAGGAATGAAGAACTTAAATATAATGATGTAATACAATAAATGTTAGTAAACAAATTTCAAATACGTTAACACAGATTAACAAACATAACACTTGCATTTTCTTCATCGATTACGCCGATTAACCGTTTAGTTAATTCAAATGTTTCTTAGTTGGTAGTGTTGCCATAGGTAGCACTTTTTTACATTTAACGTTAAGCTTTATCACTCATTACAGTGTGCTCAACAGATGGCGCTGGTGCGCTCAACAAATGGCGGTGGTGTGAACATTTTCAATAAAAAAAAATGTTGTTTCGCTATTTGATGATTACTACTTGATGCTGCTGATTGCGAATTATGCAGAAATAAAATGCAAAACTACTAATTTTAAAGTGAATTTTTCTCCTGACGGGGACAAAATAGAACATACTATTTTGTATAGATCTTGTAGATAGAAGTTTGTTCTTCCAGTTCACGTATTCCGGGTTTGGGAAAACGTGACGATCCATACAAAAAAAATTAAAGGTCCATATAAAAAACGTGACAAGGGGCGAGAGGGGAGGGGGGGGTATAAAGAGTCACTTTTTGCGTGACGTTATCAATGGACGTTCCCTAGGAGCAAAAAATCCTTTAAATCATAAGAATAAAAAGTGTTGTTTTTGTTATTATGAACATAAAAGGACAACCCTAGTCGCCACCCAAACCAGAAGATAGATCTACGTCTTTGTTGGCTATACTGGGGTACAGTTTAAAAAAAATGAATTACGACCGTCACGAAAAGTGGTCAGGTTTTGAGCGTTTTCGATCGCAGTCATTTCTCAAAAAAAATTAAAAAAAGAATTGCACCAATCGATTGGAAATGTTCTCAAAAGAGAAAAATGTTGATTTCAGGCTACATACTTTTGAAAAATTCATAAATGTGAAGCCTTCATATACCTAAAAAGAATATTAACCCCTTCAGGTCTAAGGGATCATATATGAACCCAAAAGGAAAATGGCTCTATAAAATCCGAGACTGAATGAAAGTGTACAGAGTCCATCCCTTATTTTTAAAAACATGGTCAAGTCAAGAATTCCACCTCTTGAAATGTTCGTCTTGACTAGAAAACAAACATACTTAAATTTGAAGACCGTACGTTGACGTTAAGTGCTCCCCCAACGGACCTGAAGAAATGTTAGTACGGGTGACTACCCACGCGGTGGCAAGCACGCTACTACAGTGTGTGGTCGTGCAGGTCGACCAAGATCAGTGTCGTCAGGTTGATTACATTTTATGTTTGTTTTTTTTTTATTATTATCAATGTTGTTTGGGGCACTTTATCATCAGTACACCAGTTTTCAGGTACAACCCAATAAGGTCATCATATGTACAAAACCATTCAAAAAGTAAGTGTAAGGAAGCCAATTCAGTGTTTTTGTTCAAAAAAGTTTGTCAAAAAAGTTGAAGTTGAAGTACATTGTCTAATAATATGAGTTTAAGGCCTAATTGACAACCTAGAATATCCTGAATATAGAAAAGTTCTTCCTGAAATGCCTTATTAATAGTATAAAGCGTTGATCTGTGATGTTCTAGGCTATCCAATATGCACTTGAGTTCAGAAATTCAGATTAAAGTGGTCAGCGAATAGCATCAGGAGGCTGAAAGCCTAATAATAAAGAAATAAAAAAAAAAAAAAAAGTTGTAACAGTAGCATTTGGGGATATATAAGTTTATGATATGTTTTTAAACATGTTTAATGAACCTTTTGGGAAGATCAATAGTCATTATTGGATAATTTTTTGATGTTCATCAAACTGTTTTTGAGTTCAGAACATAAGATCTACAGTACAAACTTTAGCTTTTTGGACTATACAACGCTCAATACGTAACGCTACGTATTCAACCATAATCAGTGAATATTTTCGAACGTAAAAAAGACTATTTGAGACAAACTAAGATGATCTAGGAGAGATCCAAGCTGTCCTTGAGTTCAGAACATAATATTTACAGTTGTAACAGTAGGTTTTTAGAGAGTCAACAGACATAATTCAACAATATTGGGATATTCTAGATCATCCAAACTATCCTTATGTTCAAAACATAAGCTCAACAGTTCTACCAGTAACTTTTTGGCTATATAAGGTTACTATATGTATTCAAAAATATTCAATGAATCTTTTGGAAGATAATCAGTCAATATTTTATAACCTTCTGATTTTATAACTTGATCCTCTAGATCATCCAAACTACCCTGGCGCCCAGAACTTAAGATTTACAGTTGTAACAGTAATGTCTAAGCAATACAAAGATGTCATAAATATTCAATTAATATTCTTAAAGGTGAACAAACATTATAAAGTAACATGACATGTTCTTGGGATATTCTAAGGTCACCAAAACTGCTCTTGAGTTCAGAAGTTAGGATCTACGTGTCGTACCATTAGCCACCAATGAAAGGTGAGAATATGCATTCAAACACATTCACTGAATTTTCGGTGAGGTCACCAGTCGTTATCAGATTACCTTGGGATGTTCAAGTTCGTAAAAGCAAATTTGAGTTTAGAGCTTCATATATACAATATAGACTGTTCCAGAAAGTATAAGCACACTTTCAAAATAACAAAAAAGTCATGTTTTTTTAGTTTTAATAATTTTGTTTGGCAAATCATATTTGTATTGGTGTTTCATATGACATTTTACTCTCGTTTAATCAAAATATTTAATCTTAGCCAAGACTCCTAACTATTCCTCGAACATGACCCATTAGCTTCTGCACAGTGGTATTTCCCACCATTTTGACTACTTTTGGCCAATATTTTTTAAATTTTCGGATGTCGTCCGCTGGTTTTATGAATTTTCGAAGCTTTGCTTTGGTTAAAGCCCAAAAAGTCATTGGCCGTGCCTCCGGGCAGTTCGGCGGATTCATGTCTTTCGGCACGAAACATACATTTCGACTTTTGTACCATTCTAAAGTGTCCTTTGCGTAATGACATAACGCCAAATAAGGCCAAAACACTACTTGACCTTCGTGCTGCCTGATCATCGGCAATAATCGCTTCTGGAGACATTCCTTAACGAATTTCTGAGTGTTCATCGTCTCCGTTGTGATGTACGGACTAAATGTTTTACCACAATCGCATATTGCCTGTCAAACCTTCTTACCAAATTTTTCGGTAAAAATTGCCTTCTCCGTTTCTTTGTCTTCGCTCACAGTATAGAATTGTGGTCCGGGAAGCGTTTTGTAATCTAGTTTCACATACGTTTTATCGTCCATTATTATACACCCAGAATTTCTACACAATAACGAATCGTAGAGTTCCCGGGCCCGTGGTTTCACGGACGCGGCCTGTTTTGGGTTTCTTTTGGTTTTTTTCTGCTTTCGGTGTGTTTTTAGCCCAAGTCTTTCTTTGGCACGCATGACATTACTCGACGAGGTCCCTAGTTTTTTCGCAACATCTCAATCGGAAGTCGCTGGTTTTCGCTTGTAGGCATCCCTGATCTTTTTATCGATATCCGGACTAACATGACCGGATTTCCAACCACTCTTCGGCGCATCTTCAAACGTACACGGTTCTCTATATTTTCAAATCACAGATCGTACCGCTCCGACGCTTACATCCTATTCCTTTTCTCAAGGAGAGTCCGCTCACAGTGCACCATTCGTGCACGATACTTTTTCGTTGTTCCGGAGTAAGACCGCGCAGTTTGATAGGGAACACAAAACTGATCACGTTTTTGATGCTATGTCATTCAGAAATGTGCAAACAAAAGGACGCAGCCAAAACATGTTGAAATATTTCATTATGTTCAAATTGACCGTTAAAATAAGGTGTGCTTATACTTTCTGGACTAGTCGTTAGTAAAAGTAGACTTTTGGGCTATACAAAACTACGATAACTATTTAAACATATTCAAAGAATATTCTGGAATGTCCATAGACATCATAGGATAATCTTGTTAGTTTTGAACCATTTAAAACATAATGTCTATGAATCTTAGAGAGTTCAAGATAAGATCTATAATTGTAACAGTAGCTGTATGGGCTATACAAAGTAAAGTTAGTTTGCTTGGCATGAACATCAAGAGCTAACACGATTCCTTAAATATGTTTGAAAATAAACCATAGAATTGTAAAACGGATAAAGCTACTGTGGCAACTGTAGATCTTAAGTTCTGAACACCAGGACAATTTGGACTACGCTTTTAAAAATATATCCTACTTTTTCCAATCATTTCTGTGTAAAGGCCAGTATCGACCTAAAAAGTAGAGAGGTTACGGAATTTTGTTCAATATTACCAAACGGAACTTTGACAATTGATCTGCATGGAACGAAAAGTCACCTTCACTTACGGAATAATCGAGCTGAACATTTTTCCGTAAGTAGAAGTGACAGCTCCAACTAGTTTGCGTGGAAACCTTTCAAATTCCAATCTTATTTTACATTCTTTTCAGGTGGATACTGCTGTGGAAATTTCTTTTCGATTATTCGCTTTTCCGTTTCATTAAACGGAATTTAGCATGGGTTTGGGATAGAAAAAGAAATTTTATTTTAAAGACGATACCGACCTTAATTGAGTATCAAATCAATCAGAATACACCAAATTGCTTGTACAATATCGTTTGGAAAATTTTAATACTGAAAGTGTTTATTCAAAGTATACTGCCTTGTACAATCTGAATGGCTTAAATTCTTAAATTCAGTTGCGTAGTCCTACGTTATCATTCCGAACAACCTAATGGAGCTAAACCTTGTAGTTTTTAAATTAAATCTTCCGAAGACATCATATGTCTAAAGTTAATGATTTTCTAGATATCGATTTTTGCCGCGAAATTTGTCCATTCGTACCATAGTGCAGTGCTGTCAGAACACAGAAAAAAAATAATTAATTTTATAGAGCGCGAAAAATTTCTCTCGTTTAATTCCAAGCCAAAGGAGGCGTAAGCAACGAAATTGTTTGCAATCTCTCATGCGCCATACAAAAATGTTTGCAATCTTTCATACAACAGGCTGAATTCAGGCGTTATGTGGCTTAAGTTTACATGACATATCCCATTATTTTCTGCCAAATCTAGCATTCCCTCTATGTGCATTAGCTTACGCAGAAAATTCAATATATCTTTTTATCCGTGCCTGAAAACTAACAACAGAAGAAAATAGAATAAATACTGGATATACCAACAGCAACCGTTGATTTTCATATGAAGTAAATCTTAATAAGAAAATGAAAAATCTTAGCCTTCTTTCAAACGGCTATGGAATCAAAATTTTAAAATTAAACATTCAGCAATAATCAAATTTAGTTCGACCTCATCCAACATTCAACAATCTATTCTGGCGCGAAATCTCTAAACAACCCTTTCAACGAAGAAACGCTTGTGTTTTCAAACCAAGCATGCAAATGTAGAGCGAACAGAAGGAAACTCATCTCAGCTTCTCCCCCGTCCAAGATCGGTTTGTTGTGCCGAAAACCACCACCCTCTTTTATGTTTCTGCCTTACACTACGTGCCTGGTCACTTTTACATTGCCTTTGGTCGGTCGGTCGTTCGGTCGGCTGGTTGTAAGACGACCCTTCTTCCCTCCGGGGGTGCTCGTCATTCTGCTCTTGTATACAAACACCCGGATGCTGTTCGGTCTTTGGTTCGGTCCATTCGGCAGCCATTTATTATTTTATGGGAGAAGAGAATCGCTTGAATTCAAGATGGCAAATTATTGATTAAATATGAAGTTCTTCTCCGACCGTCGAGAAAGGTTCTGCTAGGGAGTATCGAGTTGATATGCAAATTATCAATGGGAATTGTCTAATTGAGTTGAAAGGGACATCTGGAACCGAGGCTCGAGACGTGAGGGTATGTGATAATTGATGACGTGACTACATTTCGATGCCAAATCCCTTCTGTAGCTCGGATTGAAGCCGATTAAGAAGACTTTCCATCATTCCAACAGCTCTAAATCTACGGAAATACCAAATGATTCAAGAATTCCTGTCCCTAGTCTTTTGCTATGCTTCAAACTATCCCTGGTGGATTAAAAGACGAAGAATCTGACAAGAGCAAACTGAAGAATTTAATTAAAACACTGCAAGCACTTGTAATACTCTGCTACTCTTGGGAAGATTAAGTCCCTCACTTGAGAACATGAGGTTGCATCCGGCGCACTGAAGCGGGCGAGTGTCCGAGAGTGTCATGCAGCTTGCTGAACACGGTGGACAATGGTCAAAAGTCCATGATGGGAGTACAAACAGCAGCAAAAAAAAAACCCGAGATCCCAGACAGGAAGGAAACAACAAGTGCTAACACACATACAGGACTCGCCGGGACAAACCGTTCGTCGTGATACCGGTCGGGCAGGGCTCATAAAAAGAAATTACAGGATACGTGAAAACATACAACAATGCTGCAGCAGCACCAAAGTGTGTCTACAAAGGAAAATGGCAAAACTTACGAAATGGTCCCGCTTGAGGACGATGGTGCTGTTGCTCTGCTCTGCTCTGCTCTGTTCACCCTGGTTGAACTTATCCCGGATAAACAATTCGTTCTACATGTCCAACCCCACCACCGACAACGCTTGCGAGGGAAGGCTGAACCATTCACACCGCCAGCCCCGTATTCCGAAACGGGACGATTGCGAGTGAGGGCAGAGGATGAGGCGAGGTTGCGACCCCGGGGCCATCGCTGTTGACCGACATTGAAGAATCATCCCATTGTAGGATAATTTTCGTGTGACATTTGAACTACATTTCGCTGGCATAATGAGTTCTCTACCTTTTCGTGGCTGTTGGTCAAGGGAGGGTGTTTGACTGTGTGTGTGTGTGATTACTATGAGTCAATTGCCTTCACGAATGTAGAATCAGAGGTTTGGTAGCGGTTTGCAGCTGTGTCTATTCAAAGAGCATCACCCTTGTTCATGGGTGAGCAGACAGTCGCTACCCTTCGTTGTTGATTTGATGATATGGCGGAACTTGTTTTTCTTTTCAGCTGGAATCAATTTTATTAGGGTGAAAAACCGGATTACATATGGTGAGCACGATGTGATAGTTCTTCTGTGACAAATCTTATTTTACAGTTCATATAGGGCAATTCTATCAATTGTTCACTTCTTACTGCAGACTTTTTAAGCTGAAGATCAAGCGTTTCGACAATTCTCAACTTAGAATTTTAAACGCTACACCTTCACAATTGAGAGGCTTAGAAGCCAAGGAGTGTAACTGACAAAATGTTCAAAACTTCCACGTAACTTTGCTGGAACACAGGATCGAAAAATACACACATTTTTGTAAGTTGCACCCCATGGCTTCTAGCCGCTAAATGGTGTAGTAGCGCAGACCGTCACAATCGCCAGATGTCACTACGCCAGTAAGGGCCGGTTTATAAACCAGACTTATTTCTGAAAAGCTCAGACCCGTAGACTTTTCTCAATGCATTTTTTTTAAATTTTGTATGGAGTGTAGAATTTGGTCAAACTCCCCCTCCCCCCCCCCCCCCAAAAGTCTACGTTGTTTATGAATAGCCCCTTATGGCTAATAAACTTAATAGTTTATGGCTAACCCAGATTGATAGTATGTAGCTTTTCAGAATATCAACGATTTCTTTTCAAACATTGATTATTTCACCAACCAAACTTATACAGGGTGTATTCGGTAAAAGTGGTACGCACACACACATATTAACTCACCAAAATTAAACCGATTAGCGGAGTTTTTTTTCTTAAATTTGCAGGGAAAAAAACTATTAATGAGTTACGATTTAAGAAAAGTTGTATTCAATTTCATTTTCCATCCTTAATGTCCGTACTTTCTTTTTCACTTCATCCATAAAATTTTGTACAGCCGATTTTTCTAGTGTTTTTGTTTTTTTAACCCAATTTTTTTTTAACTTCAGCTCTGCTTGATTAGTTTTGGGATGTTTGTGAAGTTCCGTCTTCAGTAATTGTCCAGATGTTTTACAATTGGGTGAAGTTCCGGTGAATTTTGTGCGTTCGAGTCTTGGTACCACTACAACATCGATTCCTTAGCGTAGTGGATCGGATGCTAGATCAGGCCTAAAAAGAGTTGATCCTTTGTGCTTCCTTATGAATGGCAGGCGACGCTTTTCAAGGCACTCATCCTAGTAAATTGCACCGTTGATTGTTCCGGAAGTGATGAGAGGAGCGCTTATTTCACTGCATCCGCAAATAGTTTGCCTGAATAGAAACTTTGCAAATTTCCACATTTTCTTCTTTCGAACACTCTCCGGAACACCAAACTTAGACTACGCTACGAAATATTCTTGCCCAGGAAGTTGACGAAAGTTTGTCGTAACGAAATTTGTGAACTGTTGCACCATCTGCCCATTTGACTGTCCATTGGACCACTACCCTCCTTTCTTTGGGAACACAGACGCTCCTTGAAGGTTCTTATCACATGAGACACAGTTGTATTTGGAATTCCAAGCTTTTTAGTGATGCCTCTGGATTTTCATTGTAAGTATACATTTTTTTTTTCATGGGCAATTTCTTGTTTCAACGACGTTACAGAAACTACTGTTTGAATAACTATGAAACGTGACTGATGTAAACAATACACTACAGACTGTTCCGAAAACTTTGAATACACTTTCGTTCTGATATAAAAAAAAGACCATTCTGGGGTTTTTGATTATTCTATTCTCAAAAATAGTAAATAAGAATGCTTTCTTCCCATCTTTATTTAAATATGCTTTATTTTTCGTAGGGTAGGCGCGTTCTCTAACTTTTTCCTTAACACTACTCATAAGCTTCAGCACAGTGATTTCTCCTACCATTTTCACCACTTTTGGTCAATCTTTCTTAAATTTTCCAACGCCATCCGCTGGTTTCATGTGTTTTGTCAGTTTCATCTTCGTCAAAGCCCAAAGTGTTTCGATAAGGCGAATCTCTGGGCAGTTTGGTGGATTCAATTCTCTGGTACAAATACGACATTGTTCCTTTTGTCCACTTAGTGCATATCAAGATTTGCGAACAAGATAAGACCTTCAGGCTTCTTGCTATTTGATTAAGGGCAGCAAGCTTTTTTGCAGACACTCCTTCACATAGATTTGGCCATTCATTGTGTCCGTCGTAATGAATGGATGAGATATATTTCCACATCCGCATATGGCATGCCACACCATTTCCTTCTTGCCGAATTTTTCGATGTAAATGGTTTTCACTGATCCAGGAACACCCTTTCCCATCGGCGAGGTATAACACTGTGGTCCCGGCAGAGTTTCATAATCGAGGTTTACGTAGGTTTCATTGTCCATGATAACACCGGCCGATTGTTTGGTCAGCAGTTACGAAAGAATACTGAGTTTGAGTAAAATGCGCTCTCCATTAGTGCCTACAGTTGGTTTTGTCCTTTGCCTCTCCATTGCTCTTCCGATATTCGCGCTTCGTCATGTATAGAATCGACATTATCTTCTGTTTGAAATGATCAAACACAGAAAATTCATCCTTACTATCCCGACAACTGCCGAAAATCCGCTTCAATGTTGATCTTATCATCAAAGACGCAGCACCTGTATTTTATTAGCCGTTTTTGGTAGAGTTTCCGGGCATGGATTTTGGCAACATTCTGCTGGCGTTCGCCCCGATTTGGGAATGTCTACACCTTTTCAATCCTTCAATTTCTTGGCCCTCTGGAAGAAACTTTGCAATGCATCAAAGATTTTTGGCCAAGAGAGAAAGACGTATTGTTCGTTTTACCTGTCTTTCTCTTTCATAGACGTTTCATGCTGAACAGCCACTGAACCTATATCGAACTGATGCGTTGTGCAGAGTACGTGAAAGAAAGAAATAATCAAGTTCATTTTTGCTGTCGCAATTATTATCGGCTCACCCTTTACACGCTATGCATAGCAATAATGGGAATTTTATGCAAACATATTATTTGAGCAAATTGCAACTGGTTTAATGTTTTCAATTAAAATCGAATAACATCATACATTTCCTAGTCAGTTTTCCTCCAGCTCATATGAACGCAAGAGCATCACCATCAGGAGCAACGAAAAATACCGGTTGAAACAATTGATTTTACTATCAATTTTAATATGTAATGCCCATGAAAGTCAAGAAATTTCCCAGCTGAAAGATTTCAAGCTGATAGAAAATGGAACTCTTGCTCGAAATTGCCCAAGTAAACAAGCATTCTAGCTTTCGACATAATTGATTGTCATTTTAGAACGACAATAAACAAAGTACTCAGTTGAAAAGTAGCATATGGAGCAGATCTTTGGTTTAAAACTTAGCCACAAGCTGTCTTAAGAACTCTTTTTTTTTAAAGTCTGACGATAAAGTCAAAAGACTTTGGTTTCGAAAATCATCCTAATTTTAAGCTTGAGTCATTAACTATCTGCCCATGAGTATGAGCATGATTGATTGCCTGAGGTTGCAAGTCCGTTATAGCCAAATCAGCTATCATTACACAGAGAACCAACAGATGCTTGAGACTAACATACATCCTCAATGTGTAACAACTGGTGATCCAAAATTAAGGAAAGGATAGGAATGTGTTGATGTGGTACTCGCTTTATTGGAAGCCGAGAACACCTCTGCACTTCCACGAAAAATCACTGGCATGTTGGATAACAAGATTTGGTGGCAGCAGGGTTCGTTTTGTAAAGGATAAGATGTCTAGCGAAATTTCTATTTATTAATACCGTTTTCCAATTTGAACCAAATTATACCAACAGTAAGGATGCTATTGAGGCCAAAAACAAAAAACGATGGTAGTTTTCATTACTAGGAAAGCAAGTTATTTTTTATTAAAGGTTAAGAGCCAATTTGGATCGATTTATACCAACAGTACGAAGGGTTTGAAGTTCGATTATTTGATTTCAAGTGGCACGGTCTTGTGTTTTTCTCAGAACTTATGTTACACATGTTAGCAGGCCCGTATTTGCTATTATTCGAAAATTGGTTTCTGGAGTATATTGATAATCAGATAGAACTCTCCAATAACACAGTTGGTTCAGTCGTAAAAATGAGAATTTTAACGCAATCTCATTTCATAAATACCTGCAAGTAGAAACTTTTTTCCATGGCTCTAAATGTTTCTGAGGGTAATGCTCATTACTGAAGGTATATACTGCCAAAAAGCCATGCAAATTCAGGTGCCTTGCGGCCGAAACATGCAAGCTCCCTCAAAGAGGGAAAAATATTGGGAGAGAAACGAGAGAACTACATTCAATCCAGTTGAGTTGCGTGTTGAGTTGCGTGTGTTTTGTTTTCGGAGACATTATTTCACACGAAATCTTTCTCTACATTCTCAAATTTGATGTAAAAGTAACAATTTCTAAATATGTAAGCTCCGATAGATAAAAAATATTTTGCTTCTTCTTCTTTGTCTTCTTCTTTCTGTTTTAAGGTAGCTTTTAGTCTAAGGCTGGTTCACCACCAGAAGGAGGCACCTCCATCTTGCGAAGAAAGACGTGACCAAGGATTTTTTCGCCTCTGAAAAATCTCATCGACCACAGCTGAGATTGAACTTAGATCCATTGGGGTACTAAGTAATAGTGACGCTTGCCCCTGCATCACCGGCGCCGGCCGGTAAGAAGTAATTAGATGGATTTACGTCCAAATATTGGTAGTTCTGCTTAATAAAGGGTGATACGGTCAAAATTTGGTCAAGGGAAAACGCGTGTAAATCGGTGAAATCGTTTATTTAAAAAATCAAATTAAATTTCTTTTTCAAGTTCAATTAGTATAAAATTCAGGAAAAATATTCAGTTAGGCTTCCGCTTTTCCAAATCCGAATTGCCGGGCCTTACGCTTGACCCCTGCCATCAGGTTTTGTACAGCCACCTTGTCCACTTTCTTCGCCGCAGAAAGCCAGTTTGCCTTGAACTGCTGCTCGTCCTTAGCAGTTTTTTTGGTCTTCTTTAGGTTCTGCTTGACAATAGCCCAGTATTTCTCAATTGGGCGGAGCTCTGGCGTGTTGGGAGGGTTCTTGTCCTTGGGAACCACCTGCACGTTGTTGGCGGCGTACCACTCCATGGCCTTTTTACCGTAATGGCAAGATGCCAAATCCGGCCAAAACAGTACGGAACAACCGTGTTTCTTCAGGAAAGGCAGCAGACGTTTATTCAAACACTCTTTCACGTAAATTTCTTGGTTGACAGTCCCGGAAGCTATGAAAATGCTGCTTTTCAAGCCACAGGTACAGATGGCTTGCCAAACCAGATATTTCTTTGCGAACTTTGACAGTTTCGTGTGCTTGAAAATATCTGCTACCTTTCCCCTTCCTTTTGCCGTTTAAAACTCCTGTCCCGGAAGCTGCTTGTAGTCGGCTTTGACGTAGGTTTCGTCGTCCATTACCACGCAGTCAAACTTCGTCAGCATCGTCGTGTACAGCCTCCGGGATCGCGCTTTGGCCGTCGTATTTTGTTTATCATCGCGATTTGGAGTCACTACCTTCTTGTAAGTCGATAGTCCGGCTCGTTTTTTGGCTCGATTCACGGTTGTAGACGATACACCCAGCTTATTTGCGGCATCTCGGAGAGATAGGTTAGGGTTTCGCTTGAAACTACCGGCAACTCTCTTTGTCGTCTCAGCGGCTTCCGGTTTTCGATTTTCCCCCGATCCAGACTTCCTGGCTGTCGACAAACGTTCCCCAAACACTTCAATTACATTTGTAACGGTTGATTTGGCAACTTTTAGCGATTTTGCCAACTTTGCGTGCGAGTAGCTCGGATTTTCGCGATGAACGAGCAAAATTTTGATACGCTGCTCTTCTTGCTTGGACGGCATTTTGACAACTGAAGAGTGAATTTCAAAATCAAAATAGGAGCAACATTCTACACACACACACCTTCAAAATGAGGGGTGTTCAGGTTTTTTAAATGCAAAATTGAAAGAAATACGTCAAGTTGATATTGACCAAATTTTGACCGTATCGCCCTTTAGTCACTTACATCTTACAGAATATCAACTGCTTGTCTATCTTTAACATGAACGTTCCACACATGAGACAAAGATCAGTGCAAGTAACACAGTATCTGCTATATATATTTCTTCATTATTTGTTCATTTCTTTAAACTTACATTCATTCACTCAATTATTTTCCTGATTACCTCTCACATGAACGAACAAAATCAAAACATGCAGATTATGAGAATTCTCTTCACATTGCTAAACTATTAGTATACAGGGTGAGTGGTAATTTCTGTCAGTGGTTTTCAAACATGTGTAAGTTTGGATGGATTTATCACTGACTTGTTTGCACATATTTCTTTTTGAGTGAATTCAAACGTCAACACGGCTTGCGCGGCTTTGTTTTGAGTTTTCATTCGTTTGAGACTCGTGATAATCATGGACGCGAAAAGGAAACTTGTAATATGTCTATTTTAGAAACATTTTAGACCGTGTATTATTTTAAATAAATTGAAACCACTCGGAATTAGCGGAAAATTCATCTTTTTCACCAGCAAACGCTTCAAAGAAGCCGGTTCTTGAAAAATACCTTCCAGACCTGGTCGCAAACGCACTGTCAGGTGTCCAGAAGCTATCAAACGAGTGAGAGAGTGAATTTGGCACAATCCGGGTAAGTTCGACTGAAAGATGGCTAAAGAACTGGGAATATTGTAGTCAACGATCAGGAGTGTTTTGAAACACGACTTTGGACTGAATCCATACAAAAAACAACGGGTGCATGTCTTGACTGAAAAGCAGAAGATTGCAAGAGTCGAAAGATGTCGGTAGCTATTCAAGCGACACGGTGATTATGAAACGTTTGGCAAAAAAAGTCAATGCTCAATAACTGATTGTTCAAACAAATTTGGAGAAGTTGTTCTGCTTTTCTTTCTAGAAAGCTCAATATCTCCAAATTTGTTTGAATAATCGGTTATTCAACACTTATGTTTATTGGGCTATACTTCACTGACAAGAATTCCCACTCACCCTGTTTAAAGAGCAACGCGTTCTGGGTCAATCATACACAACGTGTACTTTATAGCGGGTTCCATGTTAGATGCTTAAATTTTATTAACTTCACTGTGAGAAAATCCGAGTATCGTAGGGTTGGTAGTACAGTTGAATTCAAACTGACTTTGATATTTGTGATCTTTGTTTGAATGAAACCACATTGAAATTTAGGGATTCTTGGTAAATACATTTATATCGAATATTCTTTGGTTTCCAGTTTTTCGAAGATTTCATGCAATATCATTGTAATTTTGGTTATTCAATCTAGTTCTCTGGGCACTGGCAAAACCTTGAGATAGTTTAATTTCAACTATCCAGGTCCCAGGGCTGATCTGGTTCTTTACCATTACGGAAAGAACCACACAAGTGTTGCCGGATTAGTGGAAATGCAGCCCAAAGGTGCTTATGGAAATCCTTATAAGTACTAAGTACTTAAATATTAGATGAAAATGGGAATAGTAACCCTGAATGCTTTACTTTTATCGAGGTCTTTTAGCGTGAGACGATTTTGCTTA
Source organism: Aedes japonicus (assembly GCA_034211315.2). Taxonomy (NCBI): domain Eukaryota; kingdom Metazoa; phylum Arthropoda; class Insecta; order Diptera; family Culicidae; genus Aedes; species Aedes japonicus. Next base: position 26,642 of record JASCZW010002774.1, on the reverse strand, counting down.
AATAATTCTAGGAGCCCAGTTTTGAAGAAAACGCAGATTTTAGAGTGTGCACCAGCAATGTATTAACTCAACAGAGCAAACAAAAGATGAAAGCCAAATAAACTACTCAAATCACTACGACGCAAATAATAACGTCGCAGAAAAAAGAAGAAATCCACATAATGCTTGGAATTGGCTTTACAACAGAACCATTATCAACAAAATTAGAACTGCCAAACTGGACTATTTTCGATACATTATCATAAAGAAGTGATCACGGAAGTATACTAAAAACAGCCCTAGAATATAAAGTACGACCTGCATATTCATGGCAAAACTGTATATGGCAAAACATTGAGAGGAGTGGAATTCATATCACAGAATGGCACGAAGCGGCTCCAGACAAACAGAGGATGAAATCGAATTAAAAAAAAACACAAACTACAAAAGACTGCAGAAATCATGAAGAAATAAGGAAGATAATTAAAACACCTTAATAAACTTATAAACGTGACACTGACGAACTAAATAGCAAACAGACAAAAAGACAAGCCACCATACAACACAGATGACATGAACATAACTGAGAGAAAGGGAAAGCAAACATGAAAATGTAACATCTTTTGAGACGTTGTCTCTACGGATGACATGATCCTTGCACGGTTAGTGAAATGCTTCAGAAGAAGTTAAGTTATATAATTCTAATGCACAAAGAACAATTCATTAGACAATTGAAAAAACAGGCAAAAGGACACACAAAACTCAAACGTGGCTGCTTTCCGAATCATTTGCAACAGCGTCTTCTTGGACGACATGTTCCGTTTACGGCTGGCAAAATTATTCGAAAGGATATACGCAACGATATCATCAAAGGCCTGGTGTAGAGGTTTCTACTCTATTCAAAATCCACCTGAGACGTAATTCAGTGCAAGTAACGCAGTAGCTGCTATATTAATTTCTTTATATAATTTTTTTAAGACTTACATTCATTCACTCAATTATTTCCCTAATTACCTTCCATATGAACGAAAAAAAATCAAAACATGCAGATTATGAGAATTCTCTCCAAAATGCTTAACTACTAGTACACAGGGTGAGTGGTAATTCCTGTCAGTGGTTTTCAAACATATGTAATTTTGGACGAAGGATGCGACACATCTAGATTTTATTAATTTTCATGTGTATCTCATGATACCATCATGATTCTGTTGCATCTTTCATCATTATAACCCAGCATGCTATCTGTTTTGATTTGTGCCATCTTCTCGCATCCACTTTCAGCGCTTCTAGCACAAGCGTGTTCACGCACATTGGAAGACGATCGCAATGATCTCAAAAACAAACCATGCGCTCAGCAGCAGACGAGGTTCACAATAGGTAAGGCAGAATGAAAATATTCGATATGATAAAATGGAAAAGGATAAAGGGAGAACAAAAGAAACGGTTAGATTTTGTCTGTCTTGCCTGCAGTCTCACACATCAGTCAGATATAATTCGACCTAATCAACTCTATGAATATTTTAAATTTGTGTACATGTGAATAGGTATGACTTATTTCTGTTTATGAATAATGATCTGAAATAAATAATAATCTTTTTTATTTGTATTTATGGGTAACACGGTACGGAAATAAAGATAGCAGGTAATACAGTCAAACTAGAATCATTGATCATCTTTGGCGACTTCATCCAACACGCTGGCTTTGTTCCTTAACTGGGCATTTATTTAGAGTAGATATACTGATACAAACTATAACTATGCCTCCACTTGTCTTTTTGCATCTTTGTTTTCAGTCCATTTTCATAAGGCACACCAAAACAATAAATGGTTTTTATAAAAAAATTACAAATTTTGCAGCCCACAACTTTCTTAATGCTTAAAATTCTCCTGAAAAATTCCAAACAACATTTAATTAAAATCGGCATGATTTACGATGCAAGAAAATTTGAAAATGATCCGAAGAACTTATCATAACTCATACCCTCGGGCAAGTTACAAAAGCACCCAAAGAGATAAAGAGATGTTTGATTGACTACGACGAAAGATGAATCAGGCCGAGGTTAAAAATCGCAATAATCAAGAAAAAAAAACACACTCTCTCATACAAATAAAACACACATTTCTGCATAACTCGAGAACTAATCAAGCCAATAGAACCAAATTTGGCATGTGGGTGTTTTTGGAGACAAACAATGTTTCTATGGGGGTTTGAGATCCCTCACATATCAGGAAGAGATGGCTCTTATACAAATGAAATAGAATTTTCTTGCATAAATCGAGAACTAATCCAGCAAATGGAACCAAATTCGGCATGTGGAAGTTTTTGAAGGTGAAAAACGTTTCAATGGTGGTTTGAGACCAATACTCCTTCTTGATGGAGGGGCTCTCATACAAGTAAAACACAAATTTAAACTAAACATGATAATTATCCCAGATAATTATCATAACAGTAATTTTTTTTTAATTTTTCGGGGCCGGAAAAGATTCTTATGATGGTTTGAGACTCTTTTCTCGTCTGAAAGGGGGATGCTCTCATACAAATGGAACAGAAAACTCAACCAAACATGAGGATTATTCAGGCAACTGAAACACAAAATGTGTATTTTCGGGTAAGCAACATGTTCTGCTAGAAGTTTGAACCCTTTTTTAGTCGATAATAGGGGATGCTTGAGCTACTCTCAGTGTAACATTATGCACAAAAGTTAATCTAAGGTCGAGTCTATGGTTTTACCAGAGACAATTACGTCCTAACTGACAGGATACGGTGTAGTTTCAAGATAAATGTTTTGTGTATGAAATGATTCTTGACAGAAAGAAAAAGCCATGGTGAAAACTAACGATCCGGGGGTTAAATTAAAAACACACACCTTCGTTTTATTTTGCAGAATTTATACACATTAACAAACGAAAATATTTTAACAAAACACATTCCTAAAAAACATAAAAGCGCCAGTTCTATTTATGTTTCATTCATTTAATTGCATGTGTAGCTAGGCTCGCACCGGTTTCAGCTAGTCAATAGGATAAATCTTTAAGAGCATCGCATTATCAATCTAGATCTGTCGCACCCTTCGATTTTGGTTGGGTTGATCATAGACATGTTTGCACATATTTCTTTTAGAGTGTATTCAAACGTCAGCACAGCTTGCAAGTTGGTTTTCAATTTTCAATCGTTTGAGACTCGTCATGGATGCGAAAAGGAAGTTTGTTATAAATCTTTTTAAGAAACATTTTAGACCGTGTACTGTTTTAAAGACATTTAAAGTAATCGGATTTAACAAAAGATTCATTTTTTGCGCAATCAAACGCTTCAACGAAACCGGTTCTTATATAATATCTTCCAGGCAGAATAACTTCTCAAAATTTGTTTGAATAAGCGGTTATTCGACACTGATGATTGTTGGGATATACTTCTCTGGCGGAAATTCCCACTCACCCTGTAGAAACAGCGACGAGTTCTGGGTCAATCATACACAACGTTTACATCATAACTGGGACCCGATGGGCTGTTTAAAATTTATTGACTTCACCATGAGAAAATTCCTGAGATCGTAGGGTTGATAGTAGAACTGCATTCTCGCCGCATTTGTAATTGAGCTCTTTGTTTGAGTGAGACTATATTGAAATGTAAATATTTTTGGTGAATACATAAATATCGATTATTCTTTGGCTTCCATCTTTCGAAAATTTTATACAATATCGGTTATTCCATATTGATTTTATTTTATAAACTCTCAAAAATTGCTAACAAAAATAAAAAAAATGATAAAAGATTCTGCTCACCACAGACAATATGAAAACATTTTTTTTCTGATTATCAAATAAGATACAGGGTGCGGCAGAAAATAATGCGAAAATTTGTTCTATTTCTTTCAAATCCCATTTTCAACTAATTCAAGCAATAATATCAACATTTTCGAGTGCAGTTATCTCTATAAAGTCCTTTTAAACAAATTTATTCAATATGTCCTCCATTTTTATTAATAACATCCTCGAGCTGACGCCGGAAGCCAGAACATGCCTTTCGGACGTAGTCCTCCGACATTGACTGCCATGTGTGTGTTATGGCTGATTTCAAGTTTTTCCCACTAGGGTGTGATGTTGATGCAGGCTCGTGCTTCAACATATGCCCAAATCGAATAATCCAACGGATTAAGATCTGGACTGCTAGAGAGCACAGATCCTTCAGCCAAAACTTCATGTTATCGTTCAACCATTGTTGGGTTCGATTGGACGTGTGACACGGCTGTAGAACAATGTTTTAGTCCTTGGAGAAGTTGCACTTAGTCCTTTAAAATACCTTTAAAATAGCATCAACGAAAACAGGCGGCAATTTCAAAACCGTTGGATGCCACCAAGCCAAACATCATGACACCTGCCGGATGTTTGGTTTGAAATTAGAATTTCACTTTTTCCGGAACGTTCTCCATTTTCTGCGGTGAAATGAACCGGTCCGTGCGGCTGTTGGCCACAGCATCGATGCTGAAAAGCTTTTCGTCGGAGAACAGGATTATCATTTTTTCCTTCTTCAACAAGGAAAGCAATCTCTTGGAACGAGTCACTCGTACTCCCTTGACCCGGTCCGTAATCAAGTGGCGTTTCACTCTGGCTCGGGAAGATGCATGCAGGTCTCCTTTGATGATTCTCCGCATGGATTTCTTCGAAATATTGGCTTCCTTTGCAAGTTTTCTTACGCGGACGTCCGCTTTCCGGCTTCCGCTGCTTAAGACCACCCTGCAGGGACTTTTTTAGGCCAAATGGCATCCTACCACCTTGGCAATCTCTTTCGGCTTATTCTGGGCGAGCAACAAACTGGTGGTCACTTCTTTCGCGAACATTTTGACGAATTTGCAATAAAACAATTAGAATGTTTGGATGCGACACTTGAAAGTAAACATAAACAAATTCACAAAAATTAATCACTAGCTACACGAATTAACCCAATACTCAAGTTTAAACATTTTCGCATTATTTTCTGCTGCACCCTGTAACTGACAAGATAAACCAAACGAGGAAGTATTAACGTCGACGAATCCAGTGCTGCCATCAATCGCAACACTTTTCCGAAAATCATAAGATGTTTAAGAAACTTCTATGACAATGGAAATGTTTGCCAATGAGGGCATCGAGTAAATATTCTAATGCAATGCAATTTTGGACCAAATATTTGAAATCAAACTTCTCAATCTCCATCTAAATGAAATCTCAAACTACATGACCTCCGGTGGCTTTCTTCCGAGTCATTCAAGTTCGATCGATAAATCAACCCGGATGGTCGGATAGAATTTATTAGAAAACTAACTCCATTTATCACCTAGGCAAATGAATGTCCACCGGACTGTGGCTTTCCGATTAAGAAACGACATGTTCAAATTCCACCTAGAGGCAATATTTATGACCTGTCAGCCGGGAACAGACAAAGAAAACTCGACGAAAACTTTAATGCCATGTCCGAAAAACTTTTCCCATACCCATAATGGTCTCCATAGTCAACTGGTACCTCCGTCATATTGGCTCAGGGTTTTCCTCAGGTACGAAATTGGACGTTAACTAAATTAACCTAATGGCTATAAAATATTGCTGGTATACCCATATAGCCTGTGTGCAGATAAACTATATACAGGAACACACAGCCACACATGTTCACGCACTCGCACCCCAAGGGGGATCTCTCCCACACACAAGTTCGGCATGATTGGAAATTTATTCATTAACGTAAATCTCCCGGACCCTTCAAGACACATGAGCTGAGGCTGCTTCGAATGGGTTACCCATCGAGCGTCGGATGTCGAAATAGGAAACTATATCCCAAACCATATCGCTCCTTCTCCGGGCATCACATCGTTGATGTCGTCCCAAGCCGTCTGCAACCTCTCGGTCCGAGAGTCGAGGGTCGGATGGCTTATGAAAGAAATGGAATAGAAAAGTAAGAGGATGTGTGATAAGGGTGCCTTTGCCGGTGGAGGGGGTGGGGGGTAAAGGAGGATTTCTCGGTTCTCGGTTTCTAAGAGGGTGTATGCGGTGGACCTTCATCAAAGATATGGCTCTCAGGGAGGCGGCAGCAGAGTAGGAGTCGAATCGATACGAGCTTTCGGTTCGGTTGTCCTGGGGACTCTAGGGTAGAGTGATCGATTGATGCTGGCCTCGAGTAATTACCCAATTGATGGAATTACGAATCGTTAGAAGTGCTGGATTAATTTCAATTGCTGTTCTTGGAAGATGTTTAGTGATTGACACCAGAATTGAACATTTAACCGTTTCAGAGAGTACGGGTCCACTCAAGTCCGTATATCGTTTTAAAGTTTCCTGGGCTGGTAAGGGGGGAAACGGGAACGGAATGTGAGGTTATAAACTTTCTAATAGTTCCTTTCTAACAAGTATAAGTTTACGTGCATCCACACTATAACTAGGACGTGATTCGATCCTTCGGACCTATGGTGACTGTGAGATTGGCTCCCTCATCTTTTATGATATTTATACACATGTCTCTTCTATGGGATACTGGCAAAATGGATGTATGGCACATGTGTTCTTCGATCCCTGACTTAGGCGCAGATAGGTCAAAGGGCTGGGCTATTCTTTTGGATGGAATTCGACGTACCAATCGATCCGATCTCACTGTGTCCAATATTTCTAGATGCTCAAAATGTCCACATACTTAGAAATTATTTTGTACTCATGACCAAATCTACTTTTTGATACACTAAATGCGTAAATAAATAAGACATGTAAAATTTGGACCTTGCATGAATCAACTCGGCACATTACGTAAAAACTTCACACGTCATTGGACTGCTTCAATCCCAAACCACCTCGCCCCATCGTTCGATACAAGAAGAGAGCAGATGACTCGGAAAAGAAGGAACCACATTTTCTAAATGACTAAAGAGACTACACAGACTGTACGAAAGAAGAAAAAGGATCGAAGTACTTTCTAGGAGGTCCATCGACCGATGAAATGCAATATAGGAGCGGTAAATTATTCATCACTGGTGAATTTAATAATACATCCTCACCCGTATGGAAACACAGCACTGACAGAAACTTATATTTATTCATAATATACTTTATAAACTTACACTCTCTACGGAGATGGAACGAAGCATGAATCAAACTATAAATTGCTGGGCATCAGCAGGAGGAAGAAAAATAATCGCTTCTGGGATGGGAGGAAAAACTCGAGCCATTTATACCGGGAAGGTTCATTCTCTCAAGCAATTCTCTGGGAGTGGGAAGTCTGTATGTGAAAATTCACTTGACCAACAACAGCGTCACATGCTTGGAGAGTCCCTTTGTAGTTTTTTTTTTATTTTGTTTCTGCAGGAAGATTATAGGATGAGAATGGTCGGAGGATGCAAGAACTCGCACTGCACCAGAAGCAGTTATGAATGGCTTTGCAACGGTTCATTGCCAAAATCCAACCCTCTCCAAGAGAGTTTTCTGCAAGAAGCTGGAGGACGACAACCATGGTCGGGTTGCTGCCGCTGCTGTTGCTTATAAAGAAGAAAAATTATTGCTTTCTATTCCCCAAGTAGGTATTAAAGTATTCAACGACTATATTTCCCGATATGGTGCGGAGTGTGACCACTACGTTCTCTGTGTGGAGCAACGCTGCAACATTTTATTATTAAGCATAAAACTACGATGGGAACTTTGTGTGCGAATGTTATACGAAACGGAAAATTATGACAACCGAGCAGCGATTAATGTTTAATATAGTTTTGGTCCATTGCTCTCCGGTTCGGGCTTCGGATTTGGACATAATATAGAAGGCAAAGTGCAATAAAACAAAGTTCCAGCCATAAAGAGAGATAAAAGATTAATGGTTCTTTGCAATACTTGCTGTAAGCACGGCTCCGTGTTCGTGATGTTGCTGGGAATTTGGATGTCTTGTTTTTATTGGCACAGCGGTTGAAATTTCGCAAGCATCGTTACTGAACATTCTATCAAGATTAATGTCGGGAGGCCATGGCGCCAGGGGAAGACATCTGAAAATGTTACAAGGGAGATAAGAAAAGTTAAAAATATTAGACCCTTCAGGTTGGAAGGATAATGAAACATAACGTTGCTTCGTATGTCAAGTGTCACAATCAGATTGGAAAATTACCTCAACATTGCTATTATGCTATCGTTCATTACGCATTGTGTATTTCTACACCCTAATTTTAAAAAGCAAGATTTTACAGTGTGTCTCTAAATAGGTGTCACCTTTTTTTCAGTCTTGATTCATTTCAGCTGGGTAATTTTAACACCGGAATTGATTATACCCGCTTCGAGTGTATTATTTTGACAGCTTATCACTGAAGATAAACTAAGCGATTCCGTTTTTTTGATATTCATCAGCTACCATGGAAGTCATACGGGAGCAAGTTTTAAAATTACATTTGCAAAAGCTAAGACCGTGTCAGATATTCAATAGCCTTATGCATTTCGGAGTGAGTAAGCGTTTCGTTTTCCGTACCTTGAAACGGTTCAAGGAAACTGGAAATGTCCATATTTAATGCAAAGAAGGTGCCAGACGAACTGCCAGAACGAAGAAAAAGACGAATTATGTGAGGGAGCGAATAAGACGTAATCCGGCAGTATCTGGCCGTAAATATAGCAAACAATCTCATGTCTGCGGATTGTGAGACTATTGTGAGACACCCTGCGCATATGGCTTGCCAGACCAAATACGTTTTGAGAGAGTTTAGAAATATTCTTTGTCCGGAAATACTGACAACGGCATTTTTTAGCATCGCGGTTTAAAAATCTAAAACTTGGTGTAAAGGCCATTAGTACGCCATTAGCCATTTTCGCAGTGAAAGTGAGCTTGTAATCAGAGTTGGATACCTTTTTCACTTTGTACGCCTTCATTCTAAGCCTCTGCTTTACTGAGTTAAGGGTGTCCACAGTTAAATTGCATCATTTTCAATAAGCTGTAACATTTTGCCTTTTGGGTTGATTTCAACGAAATTTTGGGTGAAATGACCTCAGCGTGTATTGTTTATGAAGTAATAAAGAGAGATCATCATAATAAATGTATTTGAACATGGTTTACGTTTTGCCTTCATTGACAAACAAAATGAAAGAAATATTTTATATCCACTATTAAGACCTAAGGCATTGACGCGCCTCATTACCCTATTAAACAAAGGTAACGTTTCCAAGACAACCAAAAAGCAAATGAACAGAACAGGAAAAATTATGATGACGAACTCGTGTAACTTTTCAAAAGGACCTATCTAACAATTTGCTTATCCCGAGGAAAACGAGGTTGAAGAATATGAAAATATTTTTTGAAAATGTTTCAAACTGGATCAAGTTTTACGCATTCAATTGCTTTTAAGGGCATGCATTGTTGTAGAATTTGCTATAGTAATGGTTTTTGTAGCATTTTATGTTATAATAACAACGAAAACATCAAAAATGTTAGATAGGACATTTTGTTTAACCGAACTGTACATTGGTCGTGCCACATAGGACATTTTATTCCAATGATAGCTACATAGGTCATTTCAATTTTTATTATCATTCTATTAGTAAATTAGAGCATAACACATAGCAATAGAGCTTGCTTTCTCTTTCACACACGCATTTGCTTCCCGGTGAAAACAATCCTATTATTTCTACGTGCCATCTCGTAGATCAGATCTGGCAAATTCGTATTAAGGGCATTGCCACACAATGTGGTTAACGTCTTGGTAGGCAGTGCCACAGCCGCAAATACATGATTGTTAAAATAAGAAGTTTCTGGCATTTACGCATAAATTCGACTGTAAAGAACTACTGCACTGGGTCATAATGAAATGTGTGATAGTGAAAGTTCACAGCAAAAAAGTTGATATTAACGTTAGATTTGGGTTTACCAGGTCCAGAATACGCAAACAATCCCTATTTGGCCTATACGTTTATTTTATGAGTTTATAAATCATAGCCTAATTCTTTGGGAAGTGCACTAAAACAACGTCATGGAAAGTGTAGCCATGAAAATACATGTAGCGATGTTTCGTCGTGTTATATTTCTAATGAAATAGGCAATAATGCATAGTCAAATAATGTCCCTACGATATATTTTTATTTATGTTTCAGTTTTTACAAATTACAATGATGCGTGTAACAAAAGATTCAATTAAATTCGTTTTTTTGTTCCCTTCATTCTTCTATCTTATTTCAATCTTTACCATTTTCTTATCCTTCATCCTTGATTCTCTTATTCGCCATTCTTTTTCACACTTCATCCTTTTTCATCCTTCATTAATCTTTTCCATCATCATTTATCTTTTTTTTTTCGCTTTCCATATTTCATAATACATTGCTTTTCTCATTCCTCGTCCTTCATCTTCAACTCTGTTTCGTTCTTCGTCTTTATACTTTTCACCCGTGCTCTTCATCCTTCTTAATCGTCCTCGTTCTCCAAGTCCATATCATCTTCAAATCCTATCGTTTCTGCTACTTTAGATTTTCTGCCTCGGCCAGGTGGTGGTAGAGTTTTTAGAAATGGCTCATAATACCACTTTTATTCCTGGCACATTGTTCGTGTTGTTCTCCTGAACGCCTTGTTGAGTTTGAGGAACGGCTGTGGGCTAGAGAAAACATATATTTTTAGCATAACATCTATAGATACAGTCATACCTCGATATAACGTAACCTCGATATAACGTAACCTCGATATAAAGTAACTCGATATAACGTAACTTTTACCTCGATATAACGTAACTTTTTTTCCCCCTATTTTTTGTAGTTTATTTTTGGCGTGGTTTATCTAACTGTATATTTTTGTTTTTAAATTATTTATAAATCTGTCCAGGCTCAATCGAATCAACTTTACAGAGCCAAGATTTCATATTTATATACATCAGGTATCTTAGAAATAAAGTTGTCCATTCTTAGAACTAAAGATGTCCATTCTTTTGATCCTGTCCATTTGAAATAAACAGCCCTAATACACTTCAAGTGTCCTTCAACCTATTGCCAAACAATAAAATAAATCGCTAGCTATTTTGACACTTCAAGTCCACCGGTTGCCACATCTGAAGTGCAATTCAAATAAGATTGTACTAGGACGGGAAGTACGATTGAAGTGAGAAAAGTGACTTGGCTTCTTCAATAGTACTTTAATTGCAGTAGGCTCCGGTATCTGGAAAGGTTTGGTAAAAAGTTGCTTGCGATGTTGCGTGCAATGCTTCAACAAGGCTTGTATATGCCGTCAAACTGTTTTCTGTTTTCTGTGGATTGTTTGTTTTTGTGCATGTAGTAGGAAGCTAGCTGTTAAGACTTCTTTGTAGCCAACAAGGAGGAATTTGTAAACAACTTAAATGATATTCCGTGAAGTCAATTGAACATGTTTTGTTTTTAATTTATAGCCAAACGAAAGCGTTTCGAGAATGCTCTATACCCACGAAGCTCTCTACATCTGTTTTTTTTTTTGCAAAAATGACAGCACCAACGACTGATAAGCCAGAAATGCTACAAGGTCAAGCTAAAGAATCTCTTACCAGATGACTGGAACAGGGGAACTCGGAAGTCGTGGTTATGTGGAAAAAAAAAACACAAAACACAACAGCATTCGTTTACTGAAAATCAGTGGCGAAAAATTGTCCAGCAATATTTCTGTTGTCGAACACATCAAAAAGGCTATGTTGCACAGATTCGGGTGGAAGAATTGTCTCCTTGTCAATGTTCCTAATGAATGTTGACGAAAGTGGGCTCTTTTCAAGAGATCCCCAATATGAACGTATGTTAAATCATATCATACCATCAAATCAACAAAGATCGGATCACGTTCATGCCTTGCAGCAACATGGATGGGTCGCTCAAATTACCGTAAATGTTGATTGGAAAGTCTAACAGCTCTCGAGTACTTCAAAATCTCAAGGAGTTGCCTTCATACTATAGGGCATCCATGAGCGCTTGGATGGAAAAGAAGCTCTTTAAAACGTGTTTTTTGGGGAATTCGTCCCGGAAGTGAACGCCTTCCTCAAGTCAAAAGGACTTCCCCTAAGAGCCACCCTTATTTTGGATAATTGTACAGCTCATTACAATGCAATTTAGCTAAAAACTACCGATGGATCCATTTTAACCATTCTCCCTGTAAACACCACCGCCGAACTTCTTTAAGATGATTAAGACGCGCTACAGGAATCTGATGATGCAGAAAATTCGTGGAGGAGAGTTTGACGAGTGCGTGAAAAAGATCAACATAAAGGATATCATCTTTTGGGTTGCTCAAGCGTGGGAGGTAGTTCCAACTGACTCGACTCGCAAATCTTTGAACATGCTTTACAATGCCCGTGAAATCGAGGATGAGGATGATGTACCGCTATCGGTCGTAATAGACACGCTAAGAAGCATTGGGGAGAAGCATGAACCGATTAAATCGACGTATCGTACCGGATGAAGCAGCCTCAAATAAGTTCGATCTGATAATCAGATACGCGGAAGAGAACATTTGGCCACTGACTACACAGCTCTCGCTGTACCAGATACGTACTAATGTCATGAACATCGTAACTGACAAACAGCACTAAGAATGCTTCAGTGTAAGAATGTTGTTTTGCTATTTCATACTGGTTTGTGAATTGTTGTGATTTCGAGTTCTACTTTTATGAATAAAGAATGATAATATTAGGGGATTAGCCACTCTGCCACGTTGTGTTTGTGTTTCAGGGTGTCGGAAGATCTTTACATGTTTAAACTGTCAAAACTTCATCGAAATTTTTTGCCTACCGGCAACCATGGACCATTTTGACTTTTAACCCACGCACATTCGTACATCATCTTAATCAGTGCAAGCGAGAGGAAAACAAAACAGTGAGAAAACAAACAATCTCTACATCTGATTTTTGCAGAAATGCTACAAACTCATGCAAAAAAAATTCATCAACCAAATGGTTGGAATAGGGGGATTCGGAAGCCGTGGTTATGTGGAAAAAAATAACAAAACCCAACGGCATTCGCTTGATGAAAATCAATCTTTTTCAAAAGATCCCCAACAAGAACATATGTAGAGAGAAACGCTACCCTAGCAGCACACTTGTTGCAAATCAGTTAAAGTTACTTGTATGCAACTCAATTAAGTCACAATCAAGTTACTGCAACCAATAATGTCATTTTTGTGTTGTTTGGGAAATCAACAAAGATCGGATCACGTTCATGCCTTGCAGCAACATGGATGGGTCGCTCAAATTACCATTAATGTTGATTGAAAAGTCTCACAGACCTCGAGCATTTAATCACCTTAAGGAGTTGCCTGTATAGTAAAGGGCATCCAAAAGTGCTTGGATGGCAAAAAAGCTATTTAAAGAACATTCATTACGAAAGTGACCACCTTTCTCAAGTCAATAGGGCTACCCCTAAGAGCCGCTCATTACAATCCAGATGAGCTAAAAACTGCCGATGGATCAATTTTTACCATCTTTCTCCCGCAGTTCTTCAACCGATGAATCAGAATATCATTCAGATGTTTAAGACGCGCTACAGGCATCTGATGATGCAGGAAATTCAAATTCGTGGAGGAGAATTTGACGAGTGCATGAAGAAGATCAACATAAAGGACTTAATCTTTTGGGTCGCTCAAGCGTGGAAGGTAGTTCCAGCTGAATCAATTCGCAAATCTTGGAACATGCTTGACAATGTATGTGAAATCGAGGATAAGTATTAGGTACCGCTGTCGGTCGTAACAGACACGATGAGAAGATAGCACAGACCGAAGAAATCGACGAGGAGTATGCCGATTTCGAAACGCTGAACGATGATGAGATTATCGCAAGTGTTTTTCACAAAGATGCTGATGAAGACATTTCATATGACGGTGATGACACAATGCAGTTAATGTCAACGCACAATCAAAAAAGTTTTGCAGATGATGACGAATATGTAAACGTGTCGGATGAAGCAGTCTTAAATGGATTCGATCCTTTAATCAGATACGCGTAAGAGAATAACTGGCCACTGACTACACAGTTCTTGCTGCGGCAGATAGGAAGTTGTTTATGTGTTTTAACATATCTATCATAACTACAATCGAAAATTTATGCTTACTGGCAACCATGGACCATTTTAACTTTTTATTCGCGCACATAGTGGTCGAGAGATTTACACCCTAGGTAGTCTGGAATAAGCTGAAATCAAAAGTTGGTTCACCTTTATTTATGCAACATTAAAAGAATACTGCTAAAAGTAATATTCTAAGATAAACAGATAATATGAGAAAAAAATTATAAAAAAATTAAAAAAAATGAAGAAACAATATAAATTAAAATAAAAATGTATTCGAAAAAATTGAAAAAATATGTGTAAGAAGGGCTGGAACACCCTGCTGGGTGGATAACATTGATTTTGCGTTAATTCTTTTAAAGAAAAAAAAAAAGCTACAATGAACATTCTTGGAAAAAAAATTTTGCTTCGATATAACGTAACGAAAATAAAAATTGAGTTACGTTGTCTTCTTGTAGAGGATCCCGCGAAGGATCTGAACCATAACTGGCGACAACGCAACTTTGCTGGCTACCACATACAGCAACTTCCTCAAATTGTGCTGCTGATGATTGATCCGGATGTAATGAAAATATTGTTGTGTCTGCGGCTGCAAGAAACGACCAATAATGTTGATTTATATAACATTATTTTAAGGAATTAATGCACTTACCGAGGAGCAAATCGAACGCAGAATTATTATTTCCTTCCGACATTGTTGGAACGGTATTTTGTACTTTCTCCAATCGAACGACCGAAGTACGGATTTGCTTTGTTATGTTTGTTCTGACACTTCAGACGTTTAGCGCGATAGGTAAACTGATCGTTTTATCAAACAGTAGAGCATCGCTATTTCGAAATCAGACATCGGACGTTTTGTTGATTTTCAATTTTCTTAATATTATGAAAACATATCAAAATGCGTGTCTTAACATAATGTTGATAAGTGCAATAGCAATAGTGTGCATTAATTAATTCAATTTGTTTACATTTGTTACATAGGACCTTTTGAAAAGTTACGCGAGTATTCTCCTTTCAATGTTTCCCCTTCATGGTTTCTGATTGGCCGAATGGTTTCAGTATTGAGCTATAAATGCAAATTCACTGTTTGCAGTCTACGTCCTTGACAATGCACGGACAAAACCGGCTTATCTTCACTCTTCGTAGAAGATCTCCAGAAACTAACCGCCAACCGTACCGGATTTGTAGTGGCTGGCGACCTCAACGCCCGCCATACTTTGTGGTGAAATCATGCGCACATCAGAAACGGTGACCTTCTGGCAGATCACCTCAGTACAGGTACGTGTAAACTTCACTTCCCCGACAAACCAACGTATCTTTCCCCAGCCGGAATAACAACAACACTGGATGTATTCCTTTCGGGCCTGTCACTCTCCAAACCCATCGTACACCACGAACTAAGTTCCGACCACTATCCGGTGGTGTGTGAACTAGAGCTAAACCCTACATCAGCCCCCACCGGCGATGAGATGCGATTACCATCGAGTCAACTGGGTTACATTTAGCCGACTAGTGGACGCACGCCTCCAAGATGATGTGGCTCTACCATCCATTGATGCCATCGATGACCAGCTGTGCCGGTTTGAGGAAGCCATACACGCCGCAGAAGAAGCTTGCATCCGCAGGACACAGGTGAAATGGCAATTCATCACCTTTGATGACTACACCCGTCGTAAAATCCAGCTACGCAACACCATCCGACGCCAGTTTCAGCGAACGGGTTGTCTGCAGAAGAAACAACAACTTCAAATCCTCAACCGCATCATTGCAGACCGGATGGATGAAATTCGGAACGATCGATTCTCCGTCGACCTAACCAAGATGGAAAACCACTCGAAGCCGTTCTGGAAGGTGGCACAAATTCTGAAGGGAAAACCTAAAGTGATACCTCCATTGAAATAAAACGGTGGTGGCATTTTAGTGTCTCCGCAAGAAAAAGCCAACGCTATCGCCAGCAAGTTTGTCCTAGCGCACAACATTGGGGCCAACATGGTGAGCCCGTACGAGAACATGGTGCAACACACGATCACCCAGCTTGATCATCACATCGCCGAAACACCTCTAGCCGGCCAGGTTACAGTGAAGGAAGTTCGTGCTTCTGTAAAACGTGGGAAAAACATGAAAGCTCCAGGCAACGATCTAATCTTTAACCTGGTGTTGAAGAAACTATCCAACAAGGCGCTCAAGTTCCTAGCAGCCATCTTTACCAGATGTTTCTCGTTGGGCTATTCCCCAACCAGATGGAAGATGGGGAAAGTCACCCCCATCCTGAAGCCTGGGAAGGATCCCACTGCACCAACAAGCTACAGGCCCATCACTCTGTTGTCGGCGCGGTAAGCAAACTTTTCGAGAGGCCGATACTCCAGCGATTAATGCAGCACATCGAAGCGCATCAAATAATCAGGCAGAAGGCAGCTTTCTCCGAGAACCCGCTCATCCGAGCTCTAGTTGGTTGATATGAAAATTTAGGTTTAGTAGGTTATCCAACTTTTAACAATGCTGGGAAATCCAGAAATCCATAACTAATAAAACCCTGAATGGAAGAACCAACAGATATTACTATTGTCAAAAACCAATCAAAGATGAAAACATATATGTACATCTCTTAAACTATAAATTACGTAGAGCACACAAAAGAAATTGAATAAAATGAACGATTTAAGTTAAGTTGGTGAAGTCATTCATCAGTCGGACGACACAAGCTACAAAAACAGCAGCAAGAGGATTGAACATTCAACGGCGGCTCATTAGTCAATCAGACTGTGTCAACACCGCACCAGCATTCAAGCACTCGAACTTTGCTAGTGTAGCAGCAGCACGACGGATTCGCTTCAAACCAGAGCAGCGCACGGTGGAATATCCAATATCAAACGGCCAGAAGACACCTTCAATTCGGGCAAACTACTTTGTCTGGTTTCATCGCCGAGGTGCATCAGTAGCAGCAACATAATAAATCGGCGCTTTTCAGAACCATAGTTGATTTAAAGTTTTCCATTTTGACTGCTCGGTCCTGCAGCAGCAGCAATCACCGGCCGAGTTCCGCACGGGTAACTACAGTATCGGCGTCAAGCACAGTACCTCCCATCGCACAGTGGGGAATCGCTGGTCATTAAGCCAAAATACGAAATTCACGTTGACGTCTTTTTTCCATTTTTCCTGTAATAATACACTATTGAAATTTTTAAATCCAAATTCTTGAAGTGATTGGACAGAATTTGAGATCTGTGCGAATTTTTAAAGTATGTCACCTATGTGTTTTTTGCGATTTTTTGAATAAAATTATAAAAATTATATAATTCGCTAGAGCTCTACCATTGACTTGAATCAAGATGGTGTTAAGGAAAAAGTTCTTTGAAATGGAGTACAAAACAAATTTGCATCATTATTTTTTTTGAATACTACACAAGTTTTGTAAAATTTGAATTTAAACGAAAAAGGTGTGATTTTTTTGTAAAAAACCATGCAACAAAACTTTGAAGCCCGGGTTTGCCCGGGTTGGGGTTAGTTGTAAATATTAGATTAAAATGTTAGCTTTTTAATGGACATAGCCTTATGTAGTGCAGAGTTGTGCAGAGTATAGATATTTCTTAAAGAAAAAATAGGGTTTTTGGCCATTTGCACCTTTTTTGAATATTTGGCAAGATTTATCTCTTCTGCGAGCGCTTCAAGCATATCATGTTCAATTGATTCATCATATAAACTATATGATCATATCAACAATAGCCTATTGTTACTATGCACTACTCTTCAAGCTTGTCAACAAACTGTGGTATGACCGAGAATTTTGTTTTTATGTGAAAATTGAACAAACTGATCGATATTCCTCGTCATCTCATTTTTTCTCATTCATCTCTGTTCCTTATTACCACAGAGAACAGACATCCAAGCAGGAGTGCCCACCGTGTGTAAATATCTGTAACTGCCATTTTAAAATTACAGCTCGTTTCCGTTAGTTTTGGTGCATCATATGTTGATGGCGCCACTTGCCCACCTCGAGATTTGATAGCCTGTCAATTTTAGTTTGATGAAACCTAGACTAGGCGGCGCTTTTTTCCAACGGTTTGCTGTCAAAAGTTTACACAGTAAATTGGGAAAAAAAATGTTCGAGCCTCGATGTCTGTTCTCTGTGTTATTACTAAGCAACTGAAAGAGCGTTCTGTTAGCATCAAATCTATATTTTGTATCTGGCTGATACTGGCTATATTCTGAGTCAAACTGTATTATTGAAGTGCTTGCGGTACCCAATATATTTGTGGATATGGATATTGAAATTGCAAGTAACTTATTATGGTTATTTCCCCGTAATTGACAGCCGTGGAGTATTTTTTTGAAATATATGTTATGGTCTGGCTAAACTATTTCTGATGAACACTGCTTTTTATGATTTTAAAGGAAACGGATTTAAATGAATAAAACAGATATATGAAGCGATGAAACCTCAAGGGTCGCTAGAAAAGATGAAGGCATCAGCAAATAACTATTTTCCGCTGAAAAAGGAGTTCGATAGTTTTTGGAAATCATTCAATAAAAAATTTCAACACTCGCAAAGTAAGCGTAACCGATTTGTGTTGTTGTTGTGTTGTCTCTTATAAATAACAAATTTTTTTCTTACTGAAAAAAATTGCTAATGATATAGAAATGTGTGTTTAATCATGAAAATATGGAAGAAAAAATAATAAGTGAAAAAAAGATTTAAATTTTTATTTGTATTTCCGTGTTATATAAAATTAAAAAATACCAAATTTTTCGCACACTATGAAAACATACAGAATATGGTTTTAAAAGTGTTCTTTGATACAAACAACTTTTTTGTATGACTTTTTTGGTGCTCAACATAGTCATGAAACTGTTTAAAAATTACTGATTTTTGTTTTTAATGATAAAATTATACAAATTGCTAAAAAGGCAGAAAACAGTTGTTTGGGTCTATTTATATAACACCAGAGATAGTGTAAACAAATCTGACATCACCTAACGCGCCATATTTTATGAAAAAAAGCAAAATTTTTGTGTTACGTAATATTTGATCGCGTCCTAATAAAAAAGCAACCTCATTTTTGGATTCAGCGACCCAAAATTAGTTAAGAAACACGTGTTTTTATTGATTTGGAGACATTTTTATGCATGACCAGCTTTTGTATGGAGTCGCCCCACTGTGCATCGGCGGCTTAGTCGGATTACCGATCATCGTGACCCCCGGCTATGACAGAGCTGTCATATTGTGTTTGCTGACTCATGGGTTACTATGATTGATGCTGCATGGGTAGTTTCGTCCGTGCGGGTGAAGGTAAACCAATGAAAAGTTGGCAATTTTTGTCCATTTCTTTAAAAATGCAAACGTTACAACACCAAATTTACTTACTTCTCCTCCTTTGAACCCGCGATCGTGTACGCAGAGATTGCTTTTCGAGCACTCGAAGTTTCGTCGTTTCGGGTTCCGATGAATCTGAACCGTTTTTTTTACAGTAGTTCCGTCGCGCGGCCTCGCTTCTTCCTTGTACACCAATCTTGATCGCCGATTTGTTGTTCCTGCTCCATTTCGATTGATTCCACTTGCCCGAAAGGGCAGGTACGTCCAGCTAGTACCAGTATTTGTGTAATAGGGCTGTCAGTCTCTCGTTGTGATGCGGACCGGCCATCATCGTTTTCAGTTTTGGCTGTCTCGTTGAATTGCTTAGCTGTTGTAGTTGGCGTTGCAAGCTTAACAAACAAAGTTCCACTCTCCCCTTCCACGTGAGCTTGAGCTTTTTCTTCCTCTGTTGGTTTATCCCGCCTCTCGGACGTTCCAGGCTTTTGATTAACCAACATACCCAACAGAGCTCCAGCATAGGACATTGAACCAGATATGTTCTGGCTCAGACGGTTGGAGACCGATGTTCTCATCGGGCAACTCGCCTTGATATGTTCTGGACTACCGCAGGCAAAACATTTGCTCTGCATACCCTCATAAAGCACGCGAAATTAGAAGTGTTGTACATGTAGCTGAGGTTGAATGGCAGTAGAAATCTCCATATGTGCACCACGCACTCCGTTGAGTATTGGATATCCAGTATCTTGACCAAATCTTTCTTGGATCATGAGATGAACCTTTCCGTATTTGGACAGCACGATGGCTACGTGCTTCTCACCGACCTCGACTGGCAGTCCAAAAAGACGTACGTATCGGAAGTCACCTCTGGTCGTTGCAAATGAGACCGGAACCGTCTCAGCGTTGTCATAATCGAACGTGTCGCTCGATCGACATTTCAATAGGACCGTCTTCATAAGGTTATCTGTTTGGAATTTATCATATACCTTATACTCGCTGGGCTCTCGAAACATCGCACAAAGCGACTCCAGTGACCATTCGCGCTTCTCTTAAATAAAGACATCTAATCTAATCTTACTGTACCGAGAGAATGGATGCCTTCCTTGGCTAGGTGTGTTATAAGAGGAATTGAAGTATTAGGTGCGCAACTAAGTGCCCGCTGATTAGCAATAGATGGCGCCAGTAGTAAGTGCTGGTCGAATGTTGTACATCTCACGCGTCATAAACCAAGCTCAGACATATCGTAAACAAACCGCTTTGCCAAATAAGTGAATTTGGTTCAGTTTGGTTGTTTGAAGTAAGTGGCAAGAAGAGAGGAGTGAGATGAAAATACAATGAGATGTTGCATGGTTCAAATTAATGTTGTACAGTTATATAAATCAAGCTGAGTAACAATGGGAGACTCTCTTTGTCAACTCTTTTGACGACGTACATACGGCTATGTAAAATCAAGTTCAACTATTTTCAACATACAGTACGGTAGTATAAAGTGTGATTAGGGATCCAATACGTCGAAAACACCAGCAAATCGTTTAATAGACAAGCTTTTAACCAAAGAGAAAGTCGACGAAGAGTATCTCTCAATGTTACTTAGGAACTAATGCATTGTTCAGCTTGCAATGTAGTGGTAGTCTAATAAACGGTCTTGTACTTAAAATACGTTATTTTAATTTGTTTAATTATTGGAGGTGTACACTAGCCTGGTTCAAAATTCCAAATTCCAGTTCCCTTACATTTTTTTAAAGCCTTTTGGATTGTTTAATAAGTGCGCAAAATTTCAGTTTGATCGGTGAAACTATATTTTTGCGCTCGCGGTAATTTTACATAAGATTTTATATGGGAAAACTTACTTTTACATAGAATATTCTGGCGAGGTGACCCGTTGCCATCTAAATATACACTGATAATAAAGTACCCACCTCTTCATTTTTTCAATTTCTCTCATTTACTTGGTTCAAATTAAAGTAAACACAGTGTAGTTTTATTTCTTATTTTATTTTTTATATTCTTTTTAAGTTTCCATTGGAAGACCCCTCGATTGATTATGTTTTGATATTTTGACATGTTTTGAAGCAAACGGCTCAACCTGGTGCATTTGTATACGTGATCGCATTTGATTCAATTGAAAAAAAAAAATGGAGAACGCAGTTTTTTCGAAAGCAATTCCCTTGTGTATCCGAAAATTGGTCGTTCGTAATGTGTAAAACGGTGAATCGCACCGGGCTGTCGCTAAGAAGTACAGTATCAGTAAGGCAGCGGTTGGCAAAATTCTTCTGACTTCTGCGCGAAGTCAAGAAGAACCCGAAGGTAACTGTCCGCGAGATCCAGGAAACCCTTCAGTTATCAGTTTCCGGTCGAACTGTTCGTCGCCGTCTCGTAGCACAGGGGTTGAATAGCAAACTTGCCCGGAAGCGCCCATTTATCGGCAAGGCAAACAAAGCCAAACGGCTTAAGTTTGCTAAGGAGCATGCTGATAAGCCCCTAGAGTTCTGGAAAACGGTTCTCTGGACGGACGAATCAAAATTCGAGCTGTTTAACCGAAAGCGGCGGGTTCGTGTTTGGTGCAGATCGGGAGAGGAGCTTCAGGAGCGCCACATCCAAAGCACGATGAAGCATGGAGGACGAGATGTGATGGTCTGGGGGTGTTTTTCGTGGGGTGGAGTGGGAAGCACTGTGAAAATCGACGGGATAATGACGGCAGATTCTTACATCAACATCCTGCGAGAAAATCTGGAGGTTTCGCTGATCCAGACGGGTCTTGAAGAGAAGTTCGTATTCCAGCAGAACAACGACCCGAAGCATACTGCCAAGAAGACCAAGTCTTTCTTCCGGTCTTGTCGGATCAAACCGCTGGAATGGCTTCCACAAAGCCTGGACCTCAATCCCATCGAGAATTTGTGGGCGATTCTCGATGCCAGGGTTGACAAAACTGGTGTTACCAATAAAAATAACTATTTTGAAGCCCTGGAGCGCACCTGGGAAGAGATAGATCAACAGCACCTAAAGAACCTGGCCGAGAGCATGTCGAAGCGCCTGCAGGAGGTGCTGAAGGCCATAGGAGGACACATCAATTATTGAAATGCTTTTATTTTACTTTAATTTATGTTTTCTGTAGCCTAAATGAAGTGGGCACTTTATTTTGTCACTGTTTTTTTTTTCAACACAAATCGATTTTTTTTTCTTTAAGTAAAATTATTTTTTTTTGCAGTATTCCATAAGTGAAACTTAAAAAGAATATAAAAAATAAGATAATAAAAAAATACAGTGTGTTTACTTTGATTTGAACCAAGTAAATGAGAGAAATTGAAAAAAAAACGATGAGGTGGGCACTTTATTTTGCCTATCAGTGTAAGTGAATTTTCCTCTTAGAAATTTTTCAAGGAAACTTTTCTTCAAAGATCACAAAGCGATCCGACGATTGTGGAAAAAGTTATTAAACTAAAACTGATTACAATCCAAACGAACGGCTGATTGAACGATTTTTCCTAACAGCACTGCCACCTGCAGCATGGCCTGTAGCCTGCTGCTGTCGGCGCGAAGCAACCACGTTGTTGTGGGGCGTTCACTCAGCATGGAGAGAAGCCTATGGGCATGATATCGGCTTCTCTCCATGCTGAGTGAACGCCCCACATCAACGTGGTTGCTTCGCGCCGACAGCAGCAGGCTACAGGCCATGCTGCAGGTGGCAGTGTTGTTAGGAAAAACAGTTCATTGAGCCGTTCGTATGGATTGCAATCAGGGGCCGTATTTTGGATCTCGAAACGAACGACTTTTTGTACGAACGCTTGTGAGAAAAATCAGTGGGGTTGCGTACAAGACACGACCGGTTGACGTAGACTACGTTAAACCAAGTGATGCATTATAATGTCCGGGAAATTCTGTGTGGCTATTATTAGCGTTAAAAGGGTTTCAATTATTCGTGCCGGTTGCTTACCCTTACCGATAGAAACAATTCAAGTCACAATATGACGGGTGTGGCTCTTATGGGACATTAGACCAGCGGTATGAAGCCAGTATGTAAGAAAATTCTATTGTACGCCCTTGAGATATTATTTGGTGGCCCTGAAAAGGGCCGTTTGGTTTTATGAAGTCAGTGCGTGGGAAAATTCTGTTGTACACTCTTTATAAATCTTTGGTGGCCCTGAAAAGGGCCTTTTGGTTTAAATGATGACACGGTCACGGTTGCACGTTTTACGATGGACTATCTTTAAGGCCTAGAAGATAGTTGAGGATCTGTTAGGGAATAGAAATTATTAAATTTATGATAGTTTTGCTCATTCTTATAATCATAATCGCTTAACGTTACTAAATGTTTATTCGTATGTCATACTGTGCCTGAATGGCCTGCATCTCAGAATTCTCACCATCGCCGGAACCATCAACAATGTTTTGCATCGTTTGTGGGATTTCAGTAACGACAGGCAGCGGAGGAAATTCTATAATACGTACATACAAACATATATTTTGACTGATGTCTTGTCTCCTTTTCAACATTCACCCTTTAAATACCATTCCATTCGGATCATTTGTATACAATAGCTCTCTAGAATTCAAATTACGATAAAATTCGTTATCAGAAAATATCCAACAGGTTTAGTGATTGTTATGAAAACACAATAATCAATTGCAACATTTTCATATGTGTAAGCGTCTCTAAAAATATTCAAAGTTCTGGAAGTTTTATCAAACAGAAAATAACAAAAATTATCTTGCAGTTTTCATAAGGTTATATACAAGTATATAGGGTACATGTCCCTTAACGATTATGTAGCGTTCGATTACAATTTTAACTATAACTCATACAATACTTTAGCTAGAAACGATATTCAACTAGTTATACTTTTGCTAAGACATGCTTAATAAGGCGTTTGCTGTACTGGACCATGAAAAGTCACCAACTAACATTATTGAGTCGAAAACTTTCGATGGATATGGATATCATTAAGGATTCTTGTTTGGACGAATTTCAGTAGTTTGTTTATTTCATCGCTCCGGGCATTTATTTATATTATCGCTCCAGGCATTCGGCTGTATTCGGTATACTATACGGATTATAAAGCTACTTTATAACATCTAAATGACTTTCTAATGTGATCAATCGGCCATTCCATTTCAAAACATTAAAATTCTCACTATGTTCATTTAGTTATATAGGTGTTTGTATGAGTTAAGTTTTGCAAGTAATTTTTGCTAAGGCTTTGTGCACAAATTACGTAACGCAAAAAAACGGAATTTTGGACTAACCTCCCCCCCCTATGTAACAATAAGTAACACTTGACCAGACTCCCCCTTTAATTACGTAACGCTCGCTGACCCCCCCCGCTATTTTTCAATTGTTATTGTTGTATGTTTCATTTTCGTTTGGGTAACCCGAAATTAGGAAAAACTGCAAAAAATAGTCAATTAGTTTCATTTAAGTATCTTAAAAGCTATATTAAAGATTACCAAAAACATTGCACTCATTGTACTGCATGCATTTAATCCGGTTACTGGATGTTCTTAAAACTGTTACAAGTAATAGTTTAACAAGTTTACTCAAATGTCTTTAAATTATTCAAAGTATCAAAAAGAAGTTCAAAGTTTTATTATATAACTTCAGGGGGTTAGTAACTCTGCCACGTTGTGTTTGTGTTTCCGTGTGTCGGAAGGTGTTTTTGTGTTTCAACTTCTCTGTCAATACTACAATCAAAAACCTATGCTTATTGGCAACCTTGGACCTTTTTGACGATTAATTCACGCACACTTATGCATCATTTTTATCACATGAGTGCAAGCAAGAGGAAACAAAACAGTGAGAAGGCAAAAAATCGATTCGTGTAAGTGATGCCAGGAATGAATTAATTTACCATGTGGTGGCGAGTGTGTTTGAAGTGTGGCGGATTGTGTTTTTGGGGTGGTAACACAAACAATATATTTCTCACCAATTGATGATACAAATCGTCATGAGATACCTTTCGTTGAGTAGATCACATTTAAATAGTACGTCTCAGGTTCATCGAACTTTCAGCATTTGGTCGGAAATCAAATGATGGACTTAATCCATTTTTCTTAAATTTTCAGATTCCTTGCACCACTTGGCCATAAATATGTTACTAGAAATTAGAAGAAAAGTTGGTATTTTCCATTTAGTTCCAACTACCTTTGCTTATCTTGACAGAAACGCGTATTTCGTCTACAATGTGCAGACTTCTACAGTGTCTCATACTAATAACTCGACTTAGACAAGCAAAGGTAGTTGGAGTAATGGAAATACTAGTTTTTCTTCTAATTTCTAGTAACAGGTATTCCACTAAACAGCTCAAACCCTCTAGGATTCATAAATGTATTTCTGTTATGGCCACTCCCATAAGAAACATAAGCGATTGGCCATCAAAGAAATCAGAATTTAAACTATGGCGATAATTGGTACAATGTTCCAGTCATGGCAAACGTGATTTGGAATACAAAAACAAAGTTTTGGCTCAGTTTCGATGTTTTTCCTTTAAAATGTGGATTTAAAGCTTTCATTTGTGGGGTTTTCCCAGAATTTTCAACATACTTCTTAACTAGTATAAATTAACCCTTTTCTACTTGCTACTTACTACTTTGCTTGGCACACAGGAAGTTTTAATAATGCAAATTAGTTATTCACTTTTGATTTTTTTTTTCCAATTGTTTCTTTTGTTACGTAACGATTTTAAAAACCCCCCCTCCCCCATATGTCACAATAAGTAACGGTTGCTCTACCCCCTCCCCGCCCTTCACGCGTTACGTAATTTGTGCACAAAGCCTAATACCACTGGCTGCCAATCGACAATTTGAAACGAAAATCCCAATCAAACAAACTCTTAAGCTGAGAATATTAAATTAAAAATAGCAAAGATGGATTTGTATCTGGTAGGATTTTCGGTGAAAATAAATCAAAGCGACCGGCAGGCTCTGATTTATTTTCACTGATTTTATGGATCCCTGTATAGTACACTGGTGCCTAGTAACGACTTGGCAAAATCCAATATGACTGCCAATCGACCGAAATGTAAGATAAACTTTTGTTCAAATAACTCTCTTAAATAAGAAATTGCATTGACTTATTGATTCATCGCGAGTTGCGCCAACCAGCTAGGAAAACAGTAGGAAACAGTAGCGTTTTTGCAGTCGTGACGAACAAATCGGCACTAGATTAAATCAAAATGGCGCACAAACCGAACGAAATATTAATTTAATTCTTATACAAACAACTCTCTAAACTGGATTGGTTGTCATCAAAATGACAGATTATTTATTAGTGGGTTGCCCCAACCAGCTGGGTAAAATTTTCCCGACTGCTCGCCCTCCATGCAGTTGCGGCTAACGAATCGGCACCACAAACCAAACGAAAGAAAAGTTTAGTTCTTGTATA
>JASCZW010002773.1:0-31199 GCA_034211315.2 Aedes japonicus | reverse complement strand
GAACGGTCAAAAATTTGTCAAACATTATTAACCCATTTCCGTCCGCTGTTGCGTATACGCAACAGTGGTTTTGAAAAATTCGTGTATGCATGTACGTTGAATACGTAATCGTTGAATACAGTTGCGTATACGCAACAGTGGTTTTGAAAAATTCGTGTATGCATGTACGTTGAATACGATCAAAACAAATTAGTTTGTTTGAAAGGTATATCCTTTCGCTATCTTACTGACTGTGTTCACACACACCAATAGAAAAAAAAACTCACAAATTTCATTGTATGAGTTGGTACATGTCTTATGGACACAATTTCAATCATAAACTAGAAGTTACTGGTTATATTTTTTGTCGTTTCACAATGGGAATATGTTCACAAAAGGCCAAATATTATTTGTAGCTAGTTAACCATCCATTAAGGTATGGCTGAGTGTGTACCATTTGAGCTTAAATTGTATGTTGCATTCTATTTGTCGAGCAATGCGCAAGTGTTGCGTATACGCAACATGCTGTCACGGTGTTTCTAAGCGTCAAAAAAAAACCTCTAAAAATGCTAAATTTCATTAATGCATCCACAAGACTTATATTTTGATACGATATCGTCGAAAAAAAATGTTTTGTGGAAAACGGCGAAAATGGGTTAAGTGCACACTGATTAGTTTATTATATAAATGATCAATCTTTATTTCTTTTTGAAGTTTCTCGTCTACAAAACTCAAGAAAATTATTTGATTAGGCTTCCGATTTTCCAGATGTGAACTGTTGGGTTTTACGTTTCACACTTTCCATCAAGTTTTGTACCGCTGTTATATCCACCATATTTGATGCTGAACGCCCATTTGCCTTGAACTGTTTTTCACTTCCAACTGTTTTTTTAGTTCTCTTGGGGTTACTCTTCAAGACTGCCGAAAAATGTTCAATTGGGCGTAGTTCCGATGGGTTTGGAGGGGTTTTCTCCTAGGGTACGACACTATTGACAGTGTACCATTCCTGAGCCATTTTTCCATAGTGGCAAGAAGCGAGGTCTAGTCAAAACAGCACGAAACCGCTTTGTTTTTTCAAGACTAGCAATTAACGTTTTTGCAAGCATTCCACAGTGGGCAAAAACTTATGGAAACTTAGGAAAAAATCTGTAACTTGTGTCGCTTTTAAGCGCGGCTTGTAAACAAGGCCATTTCCGTTTGGAAATTGTCTAAAAATGAAATTGAGCTGGTTTCAATCGGCGCACGGATATGGTTGTGGAGTTAAAGAGCTTATTTTACCCCACATCCCCTTACATTCTTGAATAATTTATAGACATCTTTACAAGGAGAGGCTCAAGATCAACAGAGTAGTACTAATCCTATGTGAAATTTCCTGGAAAATCTAATAGAAGCTGTTTCAACTATCGTACGGCTCTGTGAACGAAGATATGGCTAGCTTTACCCTACTTCCCCTTGTTTTCTTGAATAGTTTAAAGACAAAGATGTTCGGAGTGGCTCAAGATCAACAAAATAAGGCTAGTCCTATGTAAATTTTTTTTTTTGAGAATCGAATAGAAGTTGTTTCATTTACCGCACGGCTCTGTGAACGAAGCTATGGTTGATTTGGCTGAGGTGGTCTCAATCACGATGAAATATTAAAAATAAATATAAAAGCAATATTGAAGAGAGGGAGTTTCATTGTGTTAATCAAAGTAATCGTGAATCAATTAAATTCGATTTTCTAGAAAATGTCACATTGAACTATCTCTATTTTTTTATCTAGAGTAAATATAACTATAAGTTATTCAAGAATATAAGAGGATGTGAGGTAAAATCAGCTAAATCTCTGTTCACAGAGCCGTGCGGTATGTAAAACAACCTGTACCTGTGCCTTATTTGATTGATTTTGAGCTACTCCAAGCACAGATATCTATAAATTATTAAAGAATGCAAGGGGAACTGGGGTAAAACTAGCCATATCTTCGTTCACAGAGCCAATAGTACGGTAGTTGAAATAGCTTCGATTCAGTTTTCCAGGAAATTTCACATGGAATTAGCACTATTTTGTTGATTTTGAGACTCTCCGTGCAAAGATGTCTATAAATTATTCAAGAATGTAAGGAGAAATGGGGTAAAATAAGCTCTTTAACTCCACAACCATAGCGGTGCGGTGATTTCCAAGTGAAAATGGCCTTGTATACAAGCCGCGCTTAAAAGCGACAAAAGTTACAGATTTTTTCCTTAGTTTTCATCAGTTCTTGCCCACTTTGCATTCCTTTACATGAATATCTTGGTAGACAGTGCCAGTTGTCACGCAACTTACGCTTTTCAGCCCACAGTTGCAAATCACCTGCCAAACCAAGTATTTTCGGGAACTTTTACATTTTTTCTGCTTAAAATTATCCTGAGCCTTTCCTTTTTCGGTAGCCGTATAAAACTCTTGACCTGGCAGCTGCTTGAAATCAGCCTTGACGTATGTTTCATCGTTCATTAGGGTGCGATCAAGCTTGGTCAACACACTCCTGTACAACTTACGCCGTCTTCCTTTGGCTGTTGTGTATTATTTATCATCTCGATTTGGTATTACTGTAACCTTATATGTTGACACAGTCCAGCTCGGTTCTTTGCTCTTTGACCTTTTTTGTGGAACTTTCCCAATTTGTTTCCGATATCTCCGTTGGAAAGGTTGAGATTGCATTTGAAAATACTGGCCACAATTTTTCTGGACGCTGCGGCTTCCTGGTTTTGGTTTCCTCCTGATTCCGGCTTCCTGGCAGTCGTCAGACGTTCTTCGAACACTTTTACAACATTCTTCATGATTGATTTGGCAATGTTGAATGATTTTGCTTATTATTCGTACGCATCAACCTACCAAATGAGGGGAAATCAAATTTTTTAAATTCACGATTAAAAAAACCCACGTCATATTTGATTCGACCAAACTTTAACCGTTCCACCCTTTAAATTTCATCACACTCTCATTGCATCGAAAACAAGGGTTGATAGAGCGCACCACCCACCACCCGCATCGGCCAGGTGTACCTACATACAGACACACACACACACTAACCTGACACCGTTGACGAGTGTCACGGGTGATACATCTCTTATCGTGCCGTGCAGTGCCAGCAGGACCAACGACGGGCCGGACAGTGATACATTGTCTCTGGAAGTCGTGTTGAATTAAAATTTCAAATGCTAGCCAAGCCAGCTCTCGACTGTTGGCTCGCTCGACTGATGGTTTGAGTTGACAATATCCGTGCATTTAATGAATTCCGAGATAAGTGATGTGGTTTGGGGTCACCTTTCAAACGATGGTGCCATGGCAATGAACCCAACTGAGAGGAGCCGTTTACTGGCAGGTGTGTGTGCACTGGGAACATTTGTTCATGCTTCGCTCAGTTTGTAAATGCAGGTTCTACAGGATCGTGTTTTTCGTAAACAATGCGATAAAATCGTATTGCATGTCGTTTCAAGTAATAAAAATCAATGTCGTTGAAGAAAACACCGGGAGAATCCGTTCGAACAATTTTGTCATCTAGTGCTGTGTATTATTTTCAGTGTAGATTTAGTAAATGCGAGAAATAGTTTGTGAGCTAATTGAATTCTGATTTAAGAACGTTTTGCCTTATCAACACAGCGTTAGCTTGCTACAGTTGCAATCGGGTAATGATTCAATTAAATAGACCTTGTATTTACGGTTTCACTACCGAGTAAGAGCTCCAGGCCATGGATATTTAAAGGGTGTCCACGATGAAATTGCCACACTATGAAATTGCTCTAACTTTTTAACCGTTGGGTAGAATTTAATGAAAATTTGGATGGATTTTGAGAGAGAGAGAGATATCTTTATTATTGAGCTTTTCAGCCTCGGCTGGTTCAGCTCTTATCTTGGATGGATGGATTTAGTTCATAGTGCATTATTTACATCCTGCAAGTTTTAAAGTCCTGTGATCAAAACTCGCGGAAATGGAGTCGAAAGAACAGCTCGTGCGTGATAAAATCTTGCGCATTCATTACGATAACAAGGATCTCTCGCATCGTTCCATCGCTAAAACGTTGGGAATCGCGAATTCCACGGTGTCGCGAGTGATTAAGCGGTTCGAGGAACGGTTGACCACCGATCGGAAGCCCAGAAGTGAAGGAAAAAGTATTCCGTACAACACCAAAAATCACAACCGCGTAGTTGGGGCCTTCAACCGAAATCCGAACGCCTCCGTTCGGGATGTGGCATAGCTGCACCTAAGCCGAAGTTTTGTCCAGAAGGCCAAAACTAAGGCTGGGCTTCGAAACGTTCAAGGTACAAAAAGGCCCCTAATCGCGACGAGAAGCAGAACAAGCCCGCCAAAACCCGTGCCAGGAAGTTGTGCCTCCACATGCTGACAAAGACGAGGTTGCCGCATCATGGACGACGAAACATATGTGAAGGCCGACTTCAAACAGATCCCCGGCAACCTGTTTTACACGGCCAAGGATAAGTTCAGCGTTCCGGAGCATGTCCGCACTCAGAAGATGTCCAAATTTGTGAAGAAATTCCTGGTTTGGCAAGCCATCTGCACGTGCGAGAAACGGAGTGCACCTTTCGTGATGAACGGACAGGTGTACATAAAAGAGTGCCACCAGAAGCGGCTGCTTCCTCTCCTGAAGGCCTACAATGTCGCAACAATCTTCTGGCCGGATTTGGCCTCATGCCACTACTCCAAGGACGTGCTGAAGTGGTATGCGGACAATAAGGTCAATTTCGTGCCGAAAATGTTCAACCCTTCCAACACTCCGGAGCTCCGCCCCATCGAGAAGTACTGGGCGATTATGAAGCAGCACTTTCTTCAACGACCTAAGGTAGTGAAGACAGTCGAGGAACTGAAGAAAGAATGGGTTTACATGCAAAAAACGGTTGATTCATAGGTTGTGCAGAATCTTATGGCCGGAGTTAAGGCCAAGGTGCGGGCATTTGCGTTAAGGCCGCCAACTAGTGGCCAGGGTGGCAACCATCTTTCCCAAAAAATCTGATGAACTTTCTTGGCAAGGGAAACCCATCTGCTCGTTTGAAACACAGCAGTTTTCTCCAACAAGTTTTCAAGCGTCCGATTCTTCCACCTCGATGTCCATGCCGTAATCCATGGATGCCGTTGTCCATGGATCCATGGATGTCCATGTCGATGCAGTAGTCAGAACCGGGTTTCGTTAAAATCAAAGCGTTTATCTCGGTATAAAAAGCCCAGCAAATTGAGTAGCCTCCTTGGACCTGCTGCTGCCCCGATGTATATATATGTTCGACTTCTTACGAAGATTTTTCCCTAAATCAGAAACTCCGAAATCCGTCACTTGTCTTAGGTTATCATCCTCACAAATATTTGCAAGGAGAACCATTAATGAGACTTCAGTTGATTGTACATGTTCGGGAATTTTGGTACTTCTCACTGGAAGACAATTGACTCCAAACGATTGCCATCTGGTGGTAGGAGGATGCAAAATGTGTATAGGCTTCAATTCTAATACACTTTGTATCATCTGGAATTCCTTGGATTGTATCGGAACGGATCAACTGTTCCAGGTACAATGGTAGCTTTTCATATGCGTAGCTTGCAGTCAGTATATTTGATAATCATAAAATGGGGACAGTCACGTCCAAAATAACCATCGAGAGCATTATTCTAACTTTCCAAAATGTCTCGGCGTGGTTGCATGAAAATGCTTCTTAATTGGGAGAAAAGTATTATTTTTAGGATACTGTAGGAAATTCTTCTAAGAAACACTGAGGCAAACACTTATCCTGCCGAATACTTGAAAAAATTATGGCAGTATTTCTTGGAGATATATATGTTAACGTTGGCATTCAAGAAAATGGACAAGAATTGCCGATTTTTCATGGGTTTACCTTAACCCTCACTGTCAAATCTACCCATGCAGCATCAATCATAGTAACCAATGAGTCAACAAACAAAATTTGACAGCTCCATCAGTCGAACTCTAACCGTGATGGCAAAAACAGATAAGCAACTCCGTTCAGAAGTGTGCGCGTTCAAAGAACGGCACCCCGCCGCGTCAAAAACTGACATCGTACGGCACTATTAGATAACAATCAGAGCATCGAAAGAAAGCCCGGTTCCGGACGGCCGACAACCATGAGCAATAAGAAACTCTAAAAGATGCTGAAGAGGAAGACAGAAGAAAAAGTGACTACATCGCTGCGTGCGGTTGGCCGGAGGTCGGTTCAACTGGCCAAACAGTGAAAAAGTATCTGACAAACATGAACAAACATGTCAGAAAGCGGAAGTCACGTCCACTGATTTCAGAGTTGCAGGCAATGACGCAGCGGCAAGGGCTGAATACGATGGTCAACTAGATTTTCCCGGGCGGTGGTGATGGATAACGAGACCTATCTCACCCTGGATGGCAACGACTGGCAGGGCACTACGTATTTTACTTCCCCCACGAAGGAAATAAGCTCCTAGGTGTAGTTCATTTCACACACAAAGTTCCCAAGAAGGTGCTGCTGTGGCTGACAGTCAGCGAGAAAGGGATGTCAAAGCCACTCTTCTGTCGCTTCTGGAGCGGCTCAATATCGAGGTTGTACCCAAGTCGGCGAACCCGCCCAACGTCCTCCAGCTGTGTCCCATCGCGAATTTCTGGGCTAATCTAAAGCGTAAGATGTACTCTAACAATTTTGTCGCGAAATCTGAGGATGAATTGATAAATAAAACGGAGACAACGCCATGGCGAATGTTCCGGTTAACTGCCGGAAGGGCATAGAATGTTTTTGCAAGTAAGCTTAAATAATAACCTTCCAAGGGAAATTTATCAAAAGCAATAATCCGTCTTAGCTTTTTTTTATCACCATCCAAAAAAGCCCAGTTTTTATGCAAACGTAGAAGTAATACAGATATGTAGACAAAAGTTTAAAAAAAAATTACAAACTCACCGCGGATATTTTTTAAATTCAGAATCAATTAAATGAGATTATGGAGTTCATGCAAATCATTCTTTATAGATTTTTCAAACAAATCAGGATTTTCTCCAAGAATTACTTCAGGAATTATCTTATTGTTTTTTTTTTGTAGCTCTTTCAAGTGTTCTCCAGAGATTCCTTTTGTATCACAAAACTTTACAAGTTCAAGAATTCCTAGAAAAAAAATCACCACAAGAATGTTTTAAAATACTGCCTATGCAATGCCTGAATAAACTCCTAAAATAATCCTTGGAAGAATGTCTACTAACTCCTGAAGAATATCTATAGAAATGCCAGAAGGAATATCTTAAGGAATTTCTAAGAACTTTTCATAGAATCTTGGCGAAATTCTTTTGAAAAACATATACAAATCACCTCAAAAAATTTATGAAGAAATCACTTTGGGGCACACACACAAACTGACTTTTAGACTGTTGGCCTCCTCTGTAGTGTTAGCTGGATAGTCACACAGAAACAAAAGCGTTCACAAAAATGAAAACGGATCGTGAACTAGTTCACGTTTTCAGGATTTTTACCTAAAAACGTGATTTAGTTCATGATTACGTGATTCAGTTCACGGCGTATTTTTGCTTGTTCTCGAATTCATGATTGTAGTTCACGGATCCGGGCACAGATTTTTTTCCGTGCAAGAACACAACTGATACAGTTTTTGACCCAGAAAGTACCAGCACATTGGTCCCAAGCTTGGTTCCAAGCTTAATAAATTGCCCCTAAAAAATTAACTCACATCCAAAAACCTTTCATGTATTCTGTCAAAATAACACAGCAAATCAAAACAAAAACAAATAGAAAAGCGGAAGAAGATATCGCGGGTTGCAAGGTGTCAGGTGCAATTGGGATCAAGGAGTTCTACAACAGTGAGCCAATTTTAAAAGGCTAGTTTCCTATTGATTGTTGGTGTGAGTGTCAATTGTTTTCGGATGTTTAATGGGCCTACAACAGCACAATGCAAGTAGAGTTGTTAAAAAGTTAGATCTTAAAATGTATCTATATTATTAATAAGGTTCTTCAGTGGACAAGCAATTGTCAAAAATCTTAAAAATCTTGGTTTATCTCAAAAATCTGTAATCTTTGCATACAGATATCTGTTTGAAGAAAATAAACAAAATCTGTGTCAATCTAGATAAATCTGTGCATGTGGCAACCCTGCTGGTGGTAACTAAAACTAAAAAACGTTAGTGTGTATGTGCTGGCTGAGTTTTGCTCAAAATGCCGCCGATACGGTACTTGCGGCTGTTTACCATATTCTGGGATCCTCAACAATTGCTCAATTTTTGAGTGCAATGGTACTTATACTATCTCCTTTTTTCTCACGAAAATATTACTCAATTTTCGTAATAATAGGATCTACTCAATTTTATGAGCAGATTTTAACGAAAATTAGGTAACAAATATACTCAAACATTGAGCAAAATGAAACGGGAGTGTGGAAGACCATCTAAAATTATGGTCGCAAGAGGAATTCATTCTCTTTCTCGTGCCTTCATGAACAAGAATTCACTGAGCCAACGGGATGCCGCAAAAAAGTTCAACTGTTCTCACCAGTACTTCTGCAAAACATTGAAAAGAGTCGGAATAAAGTGTCGAAAGAAGACAAGAGCCTCGGAATACACTGAGAAAAAGAGTTTGACAATGAAATCTCAATGCCGCTGGTTGATAATAAGAAATATTCCAGCAAATATTTTGTTTTGAACGACGAAAGTTACTTCCCTCTTTCGAAGACATACATTCCCGGAAACGATCGATACTATTTCATGAATAGTTCTACAGCATCTCCGTACATAAAATATCAGTTTGAACAGAAATAGGTGCTGCAGATTTCCATTTCCAAGAGAGGTATTTCTAAGCCATGGATTGGTTAATTATTTATTTGTTTATTTGTTGTTGTACATTTCATCTGACATATGTTTGTCTTAATGAATAAACCAGTAAACGCTAGCATTAAAATAATCGTCTTATAAAGGTAGTCAATGACATATTAAAATCGAACAAGGAATAAACACTATTAAACGCATCGGCAGCAGCACGCGGGGTTCGTTCATACCATAAAGATGATTACGAGGCACAAGATGCAAAAAGTTTCGTTGTCGTATCACTCGTTCAGGTGCATAGAAGCTTAGTTGATTGAGAAATTTCGGAGAGTCAATTTCACCGGTGATCACCTTAGCCGCAAAAACAGCTTGCACTCTGCGCCTCCTTCGTTCTAACGTATCGATTCCAAGCAATCGACACCGATCTTCGTAGGCAAGGAGGTTTGCTGCGTCCCGCCATGGATGGTAGGTGGCGTAGTGCGTAGCGAACAAACCTACGCTGGACAGACTCCAGCCTCGCGATCCAACAGCGTTGAGAAGGGCTCCAGACAACGACACTATTTTCCAGTAATGATCGCACCAACGAATCAAGATGTATACCAGAACGAATGTTTTAAGAAAATGTTGATCCCGTTTCTACAAAAACATCATGCAGATGGACAATACGTGTTTTGGCCGGATAAAACGTCATAGCATTACGCCAAAAAACACAAGTTCTAAATATCTGAATTTGATCCCATTTGTACCCAAAAACCACAAACCGACATAGTCTCCATTGCAAAAAATTAATAGACCAGACCGGAAATCGAGTCCAGTTACCTATTGAGGCCTATTACGAGTACATTAAGACATCCTTCCTCGTAAATTCAACCATGTATGGCACCAATCGTGATGAAAATGTGATTGAATCCACATATTTCCAATCATACGAGAAATTTCCTCGGAACTTTGACAGTATTTTTAACGCTTATAATTTTTTTTCCGTCGGCCTACTTCCTCATATGGTGACAATCACTGACGCCAGGAAGACGAATCCACCACCTGGACCCTACTTAACGAATCATGACTATGAGCCGGGACCAACCGTTTTATTTCTCTTCCAAAGGAAGACGTGACCAGATTTTTTCGCCCCAGAAAAACTACCGACGTCGACTGGGATTGAGCCCAGACCCACTGGAGTGCCAGTAGCAGTCACGCTTACCACTAGACCACAGACGCCGGCCTATCGCTTATAATGTTCAGCAAGATTTACTCTTTGAACCGATGTACAAAACTCTAGTCCCGAACTCCGCTCTGAATCAGCTTTGCAATTTGTTACGTCATCCATTGTCATGCAGTCATTCTCCTTCAACATAGTGTCGTATAATTTCCGCGTTCGCGATTTTGCGCTCTTGTTCTGGGTATCGTTACGATTTGAAGCAAGACATACTTTGAAGGACTCCAGACTCGCACTTTCCTTCATTGGACTTCTGGACATATGATGGAGACATTTTTACTCTTTTGGCCAGATCTCAGACTGGGATATTCGGTTCTTTCTTAAATTCTTATACCGCTGCCTTCCTCTCCGTGACGAATCAAGAATCGTGATATTACCAATTTTAGATTAAAATTGGAGGTTTGTTCATATACTGCTTTTTGAAAACACACTTTGACGATTTGTTTTATGAGTAGCACCATAGAGTTCTCGTCTGTTGCATAAGTACTTATTTCAGAGGAAAATAATTAAAAAGAACATATACACGATCGAACTTCAAATGTAACACAACTTGAGCGACACTAAGATAACAAAATATTTGCAAGACTTAAATCCTAAATAATTTTCAAAAATGTTAGCAATCTATTAATCTAACATTTTTATTTCTTTCCAGGTAAGTCTCCAATCCACTACGAAACTGTATCATTAAGGTAAACTGCACATTTTATGATAGTATTTCATAATATGGATATTTTTGGAACTAAATCGAAATTGGGACGTCAAACCTCTAACTGCGCTCCGTTTTTTAATTTGGGACGAAGTTTTTCGAGACCGTAGCAAAGGTCTACCAAAGCTCTCATATTTAAACAAATCCCCTTCAAATAATAAACATTTTTAAAAGTAAACATTAAAACACCATTTTGAATAAGATATTTTTTGTCTGTGCCATCTAAAGATTGTACTCGAAAAAAATGCAACAGGCAAAAAGGATCACCAAAAAATCATTTGAATTCCGATATTTTCGAAGCTCTTAGGGAATAAATAAACACATTTTTGTTTTTGCAGAGTAAGTTCATTCAACCTCCTCACGTAGATTAAATGCCCACCTAGGACTCATCAAATTCTGTGCAACGCTTGTACCAACTTTTTTACACACTTTCATCCACTCTTTCTTGAAATCCTTGTCATTTTTGAAGACCTTCCCTATTTTCCGGAGCTTGCCTTTCATAATCGCCCTGCATTTTTCTATTGGACAATGTTCTGGCCACATCGTTGGCTCGGTACCACTCCATCACTGGTTTCGCGTAATGGCTCGATGTCAGATCCGGCCAAACCGGGAGTCATCTTCGTGGAACCGAAAGAAGGGCAGCAGGCGCTTCTGGAGGCATCCTTCTTTATATATTTGGCCGTTGTTGACGGTGCCAGTCGTTACATACGGCTTGCTGATTTACCACACACCATTTTTTTCGGAACTTCTCCGGAACATCAGCTGGAACTTGCCGATGAAAAACGGGCCTGTGATTGGACGTGGCGTCCGCTGTGTACGTCTTGTTGTCATTACGATGCTCATGAAACACTTAACCACTCGCGATAAAGCATTCTGACGCAGGATTTGGCCAGCGTATTCTATTATCAGTTCCGATTAGTTGCCTTCTTTACCTTGAAGACAAAAGCCAACGAAAGCTCCATTGTCGGCTTGACGAACCAAACAGGAAAATTGACTTTTTTGGCCGCGTCCCAAATTGAATGGTTCAAATTTCGCTTGAAGTAATTCCCCCGTTCCCCTTGCGTCAGCCTGGGTCGGTCATCTTCGCTTTTCTGCCGGTGCAAACGCACTGGGTCGTCTGGGAATCCGTGAACAATTTTACCACACGGAACCTGATCGAATTTGTCGACTCTACAACTGTTTCGTGATCCGCAAGCATGGATTTTCTACGACCGCGCCACATATTTTTGTCGAAACACTTGCTTGAAACCATCTTGAGTTATGACACGACGTTATGATCCGAGATCGAATGTTGTCTTGATTCCAGGCCACTGGTACCATCAACAAAGATTTGTCCGGACCACAACCACCACTAGCTACCGGCCGCTTCTTCGTAAGGACCGCCCTGAAGTTGTGCCTGATGTCGACGTCTCTGCCGTTCGCACCAACCGTCGAAAAAGTGGCGGCAAACATAGCTTGTACCAGAAAATATGGGACCGCTGGAACCGGGGTATCTCAGCACACACTGCAGCCACGAACGAAATGGTGCAATGCACCAGGTGCAGCTGGAATAGAACTGTTATCCTGGGGACGAAAGCCTTGCCAACAGCCAGGGTCGAGCGAACTTCGAAGTGGTTCCAGAGTAATCACTGTTCGATCTGGATTCTGTCATTCAATTCACCGTATCTGTCATCGTAATCGTTGCCACGTCGACAAACTTCACCACATACACTCCCGTTCCATTCTACTCAGTGGCTGAGTAGAGTTTAATTCCATTTTCTTCTTCAACTACAATTTGGTTCCATTTGCTTGATAAGTTCTAGAGATATGCGAACATTTTTTGTTTGAATTCGTGTGAGCCGCCTTATGGAGTGAGAAAGGAAGAGTCTCGAACCACCATAGAAAAAATCCTGCTCAAAAAACATTCACGTACCACATTAAGTTCCATTTTGCAACATTGTTTGCCTTCAAAAACCCTGGCATACTAAATTTGGTTCCATTTGCTAAACTGGTTCTCAGAGTTACACGAAATTTGTGTTTCATTTGTATGAAACTACCACTTCAGAGAGGTAGGGGGTTTTCAAACCACCACAAAAAAACTCCCAAATCCTCCATAAGATTCTTTTGCCTGCCAAATTTTGTTCCGTTGCTTGGTTAATTTTCGAGAAATGCTGAAATGTCTGTTTCATTTGTATGATTGCTCCCTCCACCCCCCACTTCCGAGGGAGAAGAAATTGTCAAGCCATCATAAAAACATTTCTTGCCTCAAAAACCTCCACATACTAAGTAACGTCGACAAAACCATCCAGCTTAATTAATGTTGTCGGATGAAAATATAAAATTCAATTTGTATCTATTGTTTATTGGCAGTAAGAGGATCAATAGGATTCAAATTTCAGTCAAGTTTATGAGAACCTGCAGCTTCCTTACAACGATCTTAAAACTTTGTCTTCTAAAGTTCCTTTTACTCCTATCAAAGGTTTTGTTCCGACTTTATGAACTCGTAAAATGCCGTTTTGAAATGCCATTATAGGACTCGTTCATTTTATTTTATTATGATCAGTTAAAAAAGGAATTTAAAACCATTTTGCTTCCAGTAAATGCATTGAACGGCAAATGGGCATTGAGGAAAGTCACCAAATGACAAAATAGTTTTAGAGTAGCCATTGCCAAGATAAATTGGCTTTTTGGTAAAACTGTGATTTCTTCGATTTTTCGAATACATTCGTTCTAATTTTGTTTTTGTCTATGTAAACTCGCATGATACATTGTAAAAAATTCAAATTGTTCTGGGTATTTTGCTATCAAACAAAATTTCCCGCAACATGAACTTTTTCTTTATGTGTTACTGTTGAATAAGACAGAAGCGCAGAAATCAGAACAAAGCAGAACAAAAACCACCCACGATATCATCATGAGTTTGACCGCTGTGCCATTTGACCCTACGCTGGTTTGATGGCAGCCAATAAGTTTATAAAGTTCTCAAGTGGCCATAACATCTTTCACTACAACATTTTCAATATCTTGTAAAGTCTTGTTTTGTCAGGTTTTATTAATTTGTTTTCGACCGTCTATAGAATGGGCCACTTTATTTTTATTTCGGCTTTAAGATACATAGAGAAAGTGTTGTTGAACAAAACAGTTTTGAATGTAGTTTAATCAACAAAGCCGGGAGGTACTATACGGCTGGAATAAAACTAAATTGTTACTTAGGATATTAGTTGTGTTCCATTTGGCTACTAATTCTTAAGTTTCATTGCGAAATTTCTGTATATGTTTTATTCCTGCCGATGGGAGAGGGAGTCTCAAGCCATCATATTTCAAAACTCTTTAGATATTTCTTGCCTTCATTACCCCACATGTCAAATTTGTGCTTGATTACCTCTCGAATTATGTGGGAAATCGGTATATGGGAGCCCCCTTTCAGAAAGGGAGGGGTCTCAATTTAGTTCCAAACTACACTCTTAAATAATGGTTTTATTAATTTTTACCATAAATTTAAAAATTATAAATAGCGTATTTTGGGAATTTGAATTTAGAGTTGTTTTTAAGTAATTTTTCATATAAAAAAATATTTCTTTGTCAGTGTATATTTTTCATGGACATTTTGATTCCCTACCCATAGGCAGCAGCCAGAGGGAACAGAGAGCCGTTGCCCCCCTAATTTTGAATATTTTTTAAATTTTATTGACTGCTTTCATTTTTATTATTTAGTGTTTATGTTTGATGGTGCCCTTGCCTCAATGAGAAAGCGCGAAGTTGCCCGATTTTGTGACAAGATTCAGCAAAAAGTGCAAAAGTGGACATCCATGATAAATTTTTTTAAATAGTAGAGACAAATTTTTGCTATATATGATAGTCTACGGGCGATACAGAAACGACTCATCCAGTTTCAGAGACAAGGCAGCAGTTTTTTTTATCTATTCGAAGATTTTATCCGTTGCTATGAGCATGAGTAAGATAATAAAGCAGTTGTGCAGGCTGCTACTGCGTTGCTGCCAGATCAGCTGATATTACACCAGAGAACCACCAAAGATGATGCTTGGGACTAGCATACATCCTCAATGTAATACTAGTGACCTCAAACTAAAGCAATAACCAGTACCTGTCTTGCAGATATGTAGGTCAAATAAAGAAGGACATTAGATAAGTAGGGATACATCAACGCGATCCCTTCGTTAAATTTGCGGTTATATCCTAGATATAACCCTCTATTTTGAATATTAATACATATTTCTAGTTGAACCTATTTATGCAAACAGTGCTATTTATACAAACAGTCCCATTATTAATTGGTTCACTTGCTCCACCATATGGTATGGCAGGCATGGTAAATCAATACTATGAATCACAATTAATTGTGATCCCCACCACCGGACTACCAGTCCGTCGAATCCCCACATTTCACCAGGGAAGCATTTTTTGTTGTTTATTTTCACTTTGCTCAGTCGATCACTCACATCACCGAGTTATAGATAACCAAAACAAGACGAAACGCGCCATATAACAATGCGTAAAAAGCATCGGCACGGCAACTGCAGCCGTTAACGAGGAAGCCTGCTACCTATTACTAAATTTTACCTTCTGCAATCTGCAAAGCTTCTACAAACAATCTTTAATCAAATTTAAATTGCGGCAAGGATTTAGTGAAAGTAAAGTGTGTAGATGCATTTCGTGCTGTCGACAACTTTATGCTTTTATTGATGTCCAGGTCATTGGTTTCAGCATCAATCCGGGGGAGACTTGATTCTATACTCAATGATATAATTATCTCCAATCCACTCAGTCAGACGCTATGTTTTGTGATACATTGGATGGATTAATGTGTTGAAAACTCAATACAGATGTCATCCAAATTTTGTATATTTACAGGCAATCTGTGAATACCCACCTAGGACCGGAATATTCGATGAGCTACCTCAACGATTTTTTGTCTGTTTCTATGGGAGAAAAAAATGTGTTTTTGCGGTGTTGCTTTATCCGTATGTACACTGAAAATTTTATTTCGTAAATTAGCTTTCACGCGTTTCTTAAACATGGATTTTGTACATAGAACAAATGTCTCTAAATTGTATGAAACATTTTAATACTTGTCATCTGGTAAAATGCTATCATTACCATAGCTCGAAAATGACACTCCGTTGTGAACGATGAGTACAATATTCAGTGTGTACAATTTTCGCTCTCTTATTTTGTTCTCATCAGTCGTGTTTGCTTATTTTGCTGTGCTCAATCATTCCGCTGTCCCTGTGTTCCACACAACTCATTCACACCACAGCAAAGGACATACCTGATCTTTTCAAGCCTCAAGAGATGTTATTGCTTGACTGAATGTTCTGCTAACCAGTCATTCATTTTCGCGTTCGTGAGTGATTTTTTCGTCACAGGATTTTTTTTTTTTTCAAATTCTTCCCGAACATGGCTGAAGGCAAAAGCGAAGCCAGAAGGCGGAGCAATGGCCAAAATCGCACAGAGTTGTGGGCATTTGTCGAGAAAAGGCATTTGGTCGGGATCGATTCGAAAAGTGTTGGTGTTTCCACTTCATTGATGCTCCAAATGAATGACTGTTCTTCTTCTTCACGGTAAAACGTTGAAATTGAATGAGTTGTTTGCGCTTATGTACATTCACTGCTTTCTGAACGAATAAATGATGAAAATAAAGCAACACAAAAATGTTGATTCACTCTGCACAAGAGATTCATGAAGGCAAATTTCTGTTTACTTCACGTTCATAGAACAGTGCGTGATGACTAAT
This sequence comes from Aedes japonicus, assembly GCA_034211315.2. NCBI lineage: Eukaryota > Metazoa > Arthropoda > Insecta > Diptera > Culicidae > Aedes > Aedes japonicus. Next base: position 14,804 of record JASCZW010002773.1, on the reverse strand, counting down.
ATTTTGTGTCAATCAGGGTGCAATTTGAAAATTGAACATGATATTTTTGCTCGGATCAGTACATTCCTTGTACAGTGCACGAAAAGCATTTCATAAAGATCAGCCAATCGCTGCTTCTCTTCAATCGTATCATACATGTTGGTGTTGCTCGGGTTTATTTTTATTTATGATTTTCAATTACATACTAAAAGTCGATATAGAAAATATAAGTCAGTCAATCATGCAAACTACCAGAGTGTCTTTTTATTGATAACAAAATATTCGTAGTAGTTTAGATTGTTTTATTTTACAATGCACGAATGTTCTTTCTAGGCCAATAATAAAATCAAAAGTTAATTTTCAGCGTGGGTCAGAGGGTCGTGGAGGAATAGAACATTTTCAGTACAAACTGTGGTTATCCTATACAAAAACTCCAACACGACTGTAAAGTATATTCCGACATATGACAGTACCCGCTAGATTTTACCATGGTTGCTATTTAAAGCGGTTCGATTTTAAAATATGTGGAAAACCTAAGGTTTTAAAAATCCGTTTTGATTACTTTTAAATTCCAGAACAAGCTCGGAATTGTTGAATCTTGTTGCCAAAATTTGACGGGTATTGTAAAGTACTTTGGGTAAGCGTAAAGAAGATAATCCACCCGTCGTTCTAGGCGGATTGTCCCAAAGTGATGGTTCGGATTCCTCCGCTTCTAGCCGATGGAACTTGGAAAGTGTCCCTCACTTGACTTGTTGGCCACACTGGCCTGAGCGCACCTACCTTTGAGTACACGATGAGTGCCGGCAAGCCGTACAGTGAGTCGACACTGTAGTGACAGTGGAATGACATAAAGGATCTGTCATAGCGGGTGAGTACGGGTCAGAAGAGAAAAAGACAAAATAGAAAGAAAACAACAACAGTGAACAGGAAAGTAATCATTCGACTTCGAGCATAAGGAGTGTATCGAAAAGTAGTTATAAACTTCCAAATAATAAAATAGGCATGAAAACATGGTTAAAATTAACATACTATTTCAGTTTATTATAGCTTAACATGTTTACTAAAAGATCCAAACGGAAAACTAGTCATCATGTTCATTTCTGTAGAATGCCCGTACCTTTGATTTGACACCTGCCATCAAATTCCTGCACAGTGACCTTGTGCACTTCCTGGATGCCGCTGCCCAATTTTTCTAAAATCGGTCATGTTTTGGGACACTGTACCATCCTTCTTAAATATACGCTTGATCTATTGCCCAATAGCGTTCGATCGGTCGCAACTGGGGACAGTTTGGTGGGTTGGATGTCTTTTTCTACGAACTTGATGTTATTCTCCGTCAGCCACTGTAGAGTGGATTTGGCGTAATGTGCCGATGCCAAATCTGGCCAGAAGAGAGGAGGGGACTGGTGCTTTCTATACAATGGTAGCAACCTGTTCTTCAAACATTCCTTTGATAAATCTCAGCATTTATAGTTCCTTTTGTATAGAAAATTGAAGAACGCAAGCCACATGTGCAAATAGCTTGCCAAATGAGCACCTTCTGACCGAATTTCTCCATCGCAACAGTCGTATCTGCGGTTGGCACACGTTCCCCAACAGATTTAGTATAAAACTGCGGCCCCGGTAGCGTTCTTGAATCTTCTTTAACGTATGTTTCGTCATCCATCAAAATGCACTGGTCGACATTGTCCAAAATGCAGCTGTACAGCTTTCGAGCCCTGGTTTTGGCACGAGACTTTTGTTCCGGAGTTTGTTTGGGCACTTTCTGCTTTTTGTACGTCTTCAAGTCATTCCTGCGCTTGATTCGTTGAATCATTCCTGATGCTGGTCCTGAACTTCTTGGCTAGATCGCGAGTAGAGGCAGATTTGTTCCGTTGAATATAATCCACAACTTTTGGTCCAAATCGGGGTTGCTGGAGCCGGGTTTCCGGCCACTTCTTGGCAAATCCTTGAGGGAGCACTCCTTACCAAACTTTTCGATGATGCGTTTTACACTTGCCGGGTGAACATTTACTCTTTCGCAATCTGGTTGTAAGTAACACCTTTTCGGTGCACCAAGTGTGCAGAATTTTCTTTTAGTCTCAAATTCAATTCGCGACATTTTGAATACAACTTTATCAACGGAAATGAATGAACCGAATAATCATTTTTGACATGTAAACAAAGCAAATGGCGCTTACACGCTAAAAATATATACAGTAGTTTATGCGTAATAACGCATCGAATGTTTATAACTACTTTTCGATACACTCCTTAAAGTTACTTAAAGAAAACTATTCCAGTGAGCTTAATTATACGTGAACCTTAATATAATAATTTATCTCGATCTGTACACCTAAACACTAAAATTGGTAAGCTAAATGCACATAAACATAGTTTAACCTGAAATTACAAACTATTCTTAACTAGGTAACCTAAACCTATTGTTTACCCGCCATACATGCTACTCTACGAATCACGTAGCTAATAGAATCGGTAAGAACAGAATTTAAAAGGTAACATTTACAACGATTCAATTGATCTTGTTTACTATTATCTTAACTAGGACCTAGAACTATTCCCTGCAACGGTATCTTGCTACTAAACACCCACACCCGAAATTATATTGAAAGGATACTAAACGTAAGTTACAAAATAGCTATAGGATTAAAATTAGGTTGAGAACATAACGTAATTATTGCCAGACAAGGACACTATCTACATAACATATAATTGCCAATGCTATACATTTACATGAAAATTAATTCAACAAAAACTGTCATTATCACAGGAAATAATATTCTCAAGTTATTACCAACAATCAATATGTAACTATGATTTGAAATTGGTTCACTGTTGTAGAACCCCTTGGTCCGAATTACACCTTGAAGCCAGCACCTTGTTATACATATTTGCGCCTTTGTTTTGATTTGCTGTGTTATTTTGACAGAGTATTTGAGAGTGTGTTCATGTGAGTTCATTATAAGGGGTGCATTATTGAGCTTGGGACCGAGCTTGGGACGATGTTCTAGTACTGACTGAGCCAAGAAAAAAATCGTTTTTGTATGGAACCTACTGGTCTTAGAGTTAGCCCATTGCTACATACCAGATTAAACGTCTTTCATTCGTTCCGGGCGAGAATCATAGCGTACGGCAGTCTCCCGTTGAAATTGAATTTCAACACTACTGGTCCACCGAGCGTTGTATTGTCCGTTGTATAATGTTATGTGTTCAGTGTGTGCAACCGATGGCATTCTCTCTCTCTCTCTCTCTTTCTCTATCTCTCTCTCTCCCTCAAAAAAAAACTTGCCCCACCCTATTTGAAATCCTGGCTACGCCCATGGCCACCATAAGCGTAAAGACGCCACTACCAGCGAAGAATGACCTGCATCTTCACCGGATCTCAACCCACTTGACTACTTGATCTACGAGAGGGCTTACTTTAGATCGATTCAAGAAACATTTGGTTGATATTTGGGACCAAATTCCTCAAGAAATCGTACGTGCCTAGCATGTGATGGGTTAACAAAGCGGTTGCGCAAATTTATGGAGGAAAAGGCGAGAGATTAGAATTGAATTAATCTGGTTTATTTCTATAACATGTATCTTTCAAACGAAAAATAAATGCTATGATTTGGTTGATTTGTTTTGCTGTAATTCCATTTTGATTTAGTGACACCTATTGTGAGACACCCTGTAGGTTCCCTATACTATTTGATCATAGTGCATGGCAGCCGGTCGTGTGTATGTACAACCCCCTGATGTTTTTTTCTATGCTCCACAGCACAAAATTCAACTGTCATCAATCTGAGACACTGGAACAATGTCTCATGGCTCGAACACAATGATAACGGCTGCGGAAAAGCCCGATCTGAGTAAGCCTGCTTGTCGGAAAGTAAACATTGAGCATATCGAAGTCAGTTGCAACAACTGTCAAACTTGTCATTGCCGTTCCGTGTCCGTCCACATTGTGTTTCGGCCAATAGTTTTTGTTCAATTCTAGACAAAATCTTCAAAAGGTCGAAAGTAACAATTGTAAACAATGACTTAAAACGTAAATTTCCTAGAAATGCACTTCTGAGCGGAAGGTTATAACTCCCTGTATTTGTTTCTGGTGCTATTTTGTTTGTGGGAGCAAGCAGATCCCAGAAAAATACGCTAGAAGTCATTGTTTACAAATGTTACATTCGACCTTTTGACTATTTTGTTTAGAATTTACCATTCGGATGGCAGCAAGCGAAAAAAATAAAACGATCGGAAACCAAAACAGCAGATTGTCCCAGCGCATACTTTGATCGTCACTGTGTCCTGGTTTTCCCACTAAAGCATCCACCGAATACAAACGTAATTAATTGCACATCAATAAATAGTTTATTACCATCAATGACGAAGCTATACTCAAGCGACGAATTAATCGATTATCCGAGCTTTCTCGGATTCTATCTTATTCTAGAGCAAATTATGCAGTCTTTTCATCCCCACAGGGACTTGTTCTTCTCCTTGATGATGATCATTGTCATGGGCACTGGCGTCTCCCTGTAGACCGGGTGCTCCATATACATTGGATAAGGCTTATCGACATGAACTGCGACTGGTTTGGGAATCCGAATCACCGGGATTGGCTTCTGCAGCGCGCTTTGGACGGGACGTTCCACCGGATAGGGAACTCGCTTCTCTTCAAAGGTGGTTTTTTGTGGAGCGCTCATTTCATAGGATTCTGGATGTGGATAGTTGACTGGGGCGACAGGTTGCTTCTTGGGCTGGGTTGGGTAGGGAACAACTACGGTCTGCTTCGGCTGATTCCGGCTAAGCTGAGGATGCTGTGGGCGCTGTTCCTGTGGCTGGTGTTGGTGTTGATGAGGTTGGTATTCGTGATGTTGATGTTGATCTTGCTGCTGAGTGTGGTGATTCTGAGCTTGCTGGAGCTGGTGCTGATACTCGAGAAGGGCGGTCAGCTTCTGCTGGTTCCAGCTAGACTGGGAATGCGGCAGATCGTAGTGATGTGGGTGCTGTTCCTGCAGCTGGTGTTGGTAAAGAGGTTGATACTGGGGTTGATGAGTTTGGTATTCGTGATGTTGATGTTGATGTTGATGTTGATGTTGATGTTGATGTTGATCCTGAGCGTAGTGATTCTGAGCATGCTGGTACTCGACATGTTGGTACTGATGTTCTGGAGCTTGATATTTCTGTGATTCCCAGTCAGGTTGCTGTTGTTGGACGTGTTGGTAGTATTTCTCACCCTGGTTCAACTGATTGTGCTGTTGAACCTGATGGGGCTGATAAAATACAAATTGCTGCTGCTGAGCTTGGCTGTTGTACGAAGGGAAGTGCCTTTCATGCTCTGTGCTGTCAGCGCTATGTTTTTCCGTGCGACCGGAATCCTCCGCCAATGTAGCTGACAATGCGGCAAGCGCAACAAGAACGGTTACAAACGCCTGAAATGAAACAGAAATCGATTAAAACGTGTTATCCAATTATTTGGAAAAGCTTTTTAGACCTACCTTCATGTTAACCTTTCCAAGATGTGATTCAGACAAGTGATCAAAACCGTATGATACTGTTTGCCTGCGCATCGGATGGTTTTATAGGTGGCATCTTTCCCTAGCTATGGTTTCGATTCGAACGCGCATCTGAAGCACAACGGTGATGCCGCTTGTTTCGGGTGGAAAACTGTTCACGCGTGTCGGTTGACCGCGTAATCATCGACTTGCAAGACTCATCCTATCATAACACGATGTAACCGAATTTTAAATCATCCAAAACGAGACGAAAGTTTTGCTGCTATTAAACGCGTTGATTTGGAAAATGTCCCGCGGAGAAAATGATGCTGATAGCACAACCGACGCAAGCATGAATTTCATACGAAATAAGAAGGAAAAGAGCGTTTCCAGCCAGAATAGCAAACCAGTTGGACCCTACTCTCTCCGATCTGAATGAAATTTTGTCAATATGTTGGTTTCTACCCAAAATTACGTTTTCCATAAAAAAAGACCAAAATTATTCTGGACTAATTTTCTGTAAGGGCGTATTTAAAATGTTGAATTTAATTTTTTCAATTTTTTTTTCGCAAACAGCTCATCTGATGAAAATGTTGTCCTTGAAAAATTTGTAGGTAATGCAGTGTTCTTCAAGAAACAAAATACTGAAACTAAAAAAATCGTAAATTCATGCTTAAAAAAACATAAAACGTTGATTTTCTGTTCGATGGATGTTCGTGTTGCTTAACGAAACTTGCTCTAGTTGCCATTCTCTTAAGATCCCCCTGAACACAGTTAGAATTACCAAAAATTTAATTTTTTTTTTATTGCATAAAAAGTTAGTAAATTTCTCGTAGAACACGCTTCTGAAACCCTTTTATCAAAATTCGAACTCCAAGTGTTTCTTTTCATCGTTTTTCGAAGACGCCAGTTTCGCGCACAGCAGATATACAGAGGCGCTTTTTCAATAATTAAAACTTACAACGCGTTTTTCTCAAAACATCATATTCGGAGTTTATGCCGGTGATAACTCAAAAACAAACTATTCGATTGAGCTAAAACTTATCGGATTTCTTTATTATAGTATTACTTTCTAGATGAATTAAAAATTATTGTAAAATTTATTATTATACATGGAAAAACGTGATAAAATGGCGGTAAAAATGTGTATTTTTTCAAATAAGTTACGCCAGTAGTGCATTTTTTTACTTTTTTGTTTCATTTCATCTACTAAATTTATCTATCTATATATATAAAAATGGATTTCTGTCTGTCTGTCTGTCTGAACCTAATAGGCTTGAATACTACTGAACCGATCGGCGTGAAATTTTGTATGGAGAAGGTTTTGGGGCCGGGAAAGGTTCTTATGATAGTTTGAGACCCCTCTCTTCTCTGGAAAGGGGGGCTCCCATACAAACGAAGCCCAAATTTCTGCATAACTCGAGAACTAATCAAGCAAAGAAACCCAAATTAAGCATGCGAAAGTTTTTGGAGGCAATAAATGTTCATATGGTAGTTAGAGACCCCTCCCCTCTCTAAAAAGGGAGGCTCCCATACAAATGAAACAGAATTTTCTGCATATCTCAAGAACTAATCAAGCAAATGGAACCAATTTTGACATGTGGGGTTTTCTGGAGACAATTTTTTTTTCTATGGTGGTTTGAGACCCCTCCCCTCTCCTAGAAGGGGTGCTGTCATACAAATGAAACTAAAATTTCTGCATAACTCTAGATCTAATAAAGCAAATGGAACCAAATTTGGCATGCGGGGATTTTAAAGGCAATGATTGTTTCTACGATAGTATGAGACCCCTCCTCTCTCTCTCTGGTAGGGGGGGGGGTCCCATATAAATGAAACATAAGTTTCTATATATCTCGAGAACTAATCAAATGGAACCAAATTTGGCAGGAAGAGATTTTTGAAGGCAAGAATTATTTCTAAGGTGACTGGACACCCCTCCACCCTCTGTAAGAGGGGGGCTCTCATACAAATGAAACACACATTTGTGCATAGCTCGAGAACTAATCAAGCATATGGAACCAAATTTGGCATGTGAAGGTTTTCGGAGGAGCGAAATGTTTCTATAGAGGTTTGACACTCCTCTGCCATCTGGAAAGGGCGAAAGGGGGGGAGGGGGCTTCCATACAAATGAAACACAAATTTTGGAATAACTCGAGAACTTATCAAGTTAATGGAACCAAACTTGGCGTGTGGAGTTTTTCGAAGGCAAGAAATGTTTCTATTGTGGTTCGAAACTCCTCCGCTCACTGAAAGAGGGGTCTCTAATATACATGAAACACGAATTTCTGCATAACGCAAGAACAAATCAAGCAAATGGAACCAAATTTGGCATATGGAGGTTTTTGAAGGAAACCAAAGCACTTTTAGCACATGGGGGTTTTTGGAGGCTAGATTTCTATATGCATAAAAATGAATTTCTGTCTGTCTGTCTGTTTGTCAGACCCTTATAGACTCGGAAAGTTCTGAACCGACCAACATGAAAATTTATATGAAGGGGTTTTTGGGGCTGGGGAAGGTTCTTATGATTGTTTGAGACCCCTACTCTCTCAGGAAGGGAGGCTCTCATACAAATGAGACACAAATTACTTCATAACTCGAGAACCAAACAAGCAAATAGAATCAAATTTGGCATGTGGAAGGTTTTGAAGGCAAAAAAAACCATGAAGATGCCACTTGTATTAAATTTCCCTTCATTTAGTTGCAAGCGTAGCAGCGCACGCACCGAACGCAGCTTTTATATGTATAACAATGAATTTCTGTCTGTCTGAACCTTATAGAATCGAAAACTACTGAACCTATCGGCGTGAAAATTTGCGTGGAGGGTTTTTTGGGGCCGGAAAAGGTTCTTATGATAGTATGGAACTCCATATGGAACCCCTCCAAACACATATTTGTGAGTTAGAAGGTTTGGCTGAGTGCATCTAAACTCCATACAAATGAAACACAAATTTCAACCAAACATGAGAACTATCCCTACTGCCATGGAAATTTGTATGCTGGGGTTTATGGTTTGGAAAAGGATCCTATGATAGTTCGAAACCCCTCCCGCCTCTAGAAAGGGGGATTCCATGCAAATGAAAAACAAATTTCTGCATAACTCGAGAACTAATCATGCAAATGGAACCAAATTTAGGATGTATGAGTTGCTAAAGACAAGAAAGTTTGAGAGCCCTCCCCGTCCTAAAAAGGAGGGCTCCCATACAAATAAAACACAATATTCTGCATAACTCGGGCACTAATCAAGCAAAGGGAACGAAATTTAGCATGTGGAGGTTTTTAAAGACAATAAATGTTTCTATGTTGGTTTGAGACCCCTCCTCATTCTAAAGGGAGGGGCTCCAATACAAATGAAATACAATATTATGCATGACTCGAGAATTAATCAAGCAAATGGAACCAAATTTAGTATGCGGTGATTTTTGAAGACAAAAAATAGTTCTATGTTGATTTGAGACCCCTCCCCTTTCTGAAAGGGAGGGATCCTATACAAATGAAACGCAAATCCCAAACTCGAGAACTAATCAGGGGAATGGACCAAATTTGGCATGTGGTAGTTTTTGAAGAAGTGAAATGTTTCTATGGTGATTTGTGACTTTTCCGCCATATTTTGGGCGGATCTCTCAAACAAATGGAACACAAATTTTCGCATAACTGGAGAAATAATAAAGCAAATTGAACCAAATTTGGCATGTGGAGGTTTCTGAAGAAGATATATGTTTTTAAGGTGGTTTGGACTACTTCGCCTTCTGAAAGGGGGGAGGAGGGACTTCTATACAAATGAAACACAAATTTCTGCATTACTCGGGAACTAATCAAGCAAAAGAACCAAATTTGGAATGGACGAGTTTATGGCATTAAATGTTTTTATGGTGGTACAAAGCCCCTCTCCCCTCTAAAAATAGGGCCTCTCTTACAAATGGAACACAAATTTCAACCAAACATGAGAACTATTCCTACTGCTTTGCAAATTTGTATTCAGTGGTTTTTGAGTCCGGGAAAGCATCTTATGATAGTTCGAGACCACTCTCGTCTCTAACAAGGGGGGATCCCATGCAAATGAAAAACAAATTCCTGCATAACTCGAGAACTAATCAAGCAAATGGAACGAAAATTGGTATGGGTGAGATTTTAAAGGCAACAAATGTTTTTATGGTGGTTTGAAGCCCCTCCTCCCCTGGATAAAGGGGCCCCCATACAAATGAAACACGAATTTCAGCCAAACATGAGAATTATCCCTACTGCTATGCTAATTTGTATGTAGGAGTATTTAGGTCCGGGAGAGCATGAGAATTATCCCAACTGGTATGACTATTTTTATGCAGGGATTTTTGGAGTCGGGGAAGGTTGTTTTGATGGTTCGAGACCCCTCCCGCATCTGGAAGGGGTGCTCCCACACCAATGAAACACAAATTTCTGCATAATTCGAGAACTCATCAAGCAAATGGAACCAAATCTGAGATGTGGGGGTTTTCGGAACCAAGAAATGTTCCTATGGAGGTTTGAGACTCCTCCGCTCTCTAGAAGGGGTGGGTTCTCATGAATATTAGACACAAATGCCAACCAAACATGAGAATCACACATACTGTAATGAAAACTTATATGTAGGGGTTGTTGAGGCCGGAGTAGGTTCATATGACGGTTCGAAGCTCCTTACCTGCCTGGAAGGGGAGGACTTCCATACAGATGAAACACAAATTTCTGCAAAGCTCGAGTTCTTGGAATTGGAGTTCTCCAAATGGAACCATCTTTGGCATGTGGGGGTTTTTTAGGCAGGATTTTTTTTCTTAGGTGGTTCGAGACGCCTTCCCTCTAGAGAGGGGCAAGGAGGGCTCTCAAACCAATGAAACAGACATTTGAACCAAACATGAGAATTTCCCATGCAACTAAACACAAAATGTGTATTTCTCGGGTAAGAAGCATATTCTGATAGAAGTTTGAACCCCTTTTTAGTCAAGAATTGGTTGAGTTACTCTCAGTGCTACATTATGCACAAGAAGTTAATCTTAGGTTATGCAAGAGAAAATTTTGTACAAACTGACAGAGTTTTGTACAAACTATGCAGAAAGCAAAACCGGTAGAAACTACCGGTCCAGTTGTTAAATTAATAACAAAAACCTTTTTTTTTGCATAAATAACACACACAAGCAAACGAAAATATTTTAACCAATTTCATTCAGAACCATAAACGCGCCAGTTCTATTAATTTTCCATTCATTTAGTTGCATGCGTTGCAAGGCTCGCACCGGGTTCAGCTAGTATTTATATATATTTCGATTTCCTCAACGTTTCAGCCATAATGGATTTACTAATTTACCTGATATTCACATAGAAATATGAAATGTAATTTTACAAGAAAACCATAGACCATATTTAAGGAACGCATTTAACCTTATATTCCCATTTATGGCCTAATGTATTCATCACATAGTAAAATGTAGAATATAAAAGTTTTTAATGGAAAAGTAAGAGTGAGCTGTTGTGTATTTTTCGAAGGGCTTGTGTAAAATTGTTTTTTATCTATCCATTCTTTGTCTTATAAACAAATTTTACAAATAAAGTGTTGTAGCCCATTGGGCTCTTCAGCTTTGTTTTATGTTTTATGGTTTTATGTGTTAAGTGTGTTTTGTGTTTTGATTAATTTTTACAGTTCAACCCTTGGGGCATTGTTTGTTAAAATTTGATAACCTACCTAATCTAAAACTAAAACTACAATTGGAAAAACCTAGGGGTGGGGAACCAGATTCCAAATGACCTGGTGATCCGATGTCAGGCAGCGTGCCTTGTACCGATTGATAGACTCACTAAAGCGATCGTCGAGCATTTTTATCTCGGCCAGACGGTGGACCTCTGATGTTCTTGTCCTCGGAGGGGTGTTCAGGATCATCCTGAGGAACTTATTTTGAACACGCTGAAGTTTCAGGTGATGTGTTTTTGTGCAACTCTCCCAGATTGGCATACCGTACTCGATGACTGGAAGTATGATTTGCTTGTAGACAGCAAGCTTGTTTCTCAGGGATAATGTAGACCTTCTGTTGATCAATGGGTACAGTAGCTTCAACAGAACGTTACACTTTGTGACAGTTTTGTCAACCTGATCCCTGAAAATAAGCCTGCTGTCTATTGTAACGCCAAGGTAGACCGCTGATTTGGCCCATTCCACCGTTGTGTTGTTTAGTCTTATATTACAATCCTCAGGCGGAACAAGTCTAGGAGAGTTGGAGTGTGGAAATAAGATGACCTAGGTCTTCGCCGCATTAATACAGATCTTCCAATCGGAGAAGTATTCAGACAGAACATTCAGGCTTCGCTGCAGTTTCGCTGAGGGCGCTCTTATTACCCTACCATTGTGGACGAATGCGGTATCATCGGCTAACAACGACAGAGATCCATTTTCAAGGAGCGGGGGTATGTCCGAGGTGAAAAGGTTGAACAGAAGTGGACCTAGTATACTTCCCTGCGGAACACCAGCGGAAATCTCCTGTGCATCGGAAACAGCACCTTGCAGCGAAACACGGAATGTTCTGACCGACAGATACTTTTTGATTATCTTCACCAGGAAGATGGGAAGATTGTATCGTTTTTGCTTGTACACCAGGCCATCGTGCCACACGTTATCAAAGGCCTTCTCGATGTCGAGAAGTGCCATGGCAGATGATTTCGAAACAGACTTGTTCCGTCTGAGGATGTTAATGAGTTGTTGAATTGTCGACCGACCTCGTTGGAAGCCAAATTGTTCGTCGTGGAAGATGTTAAGCTCGTCGGCAGATGAAAGAAGCCGACGGTATATTGCTTTCTCAAATAGTTTCGATACTCCTGAGAGAAGGCTGATTTGTCTATAGCTTTTGGAACACGAAGGATCTTTCCCAGGTTTCTGGATGGGTATGATTTTAGCTGACTCCCAACACGAGGGAAAGTAGCTAAGTCGCAGGCATTGGTTGAAAACCAACGCCAGATGGTTATAGAACTGGGGGCTAAATTGCTTGAGCTCCAAGTTCATGATGTTATCGAAACCTGGGGCCTTCATGTTTTTAGAAGCTTTGATATAGGTCAACAATTCGTCAGCTGAGATTTCCAACTCTTCCGAGAAGTCATTGGGACTTAGATGGATGTTGTTTACAAGCTCGCTAACGGCAGCTTCGTGTGAACTGACGATGTTTTGTCCAAGATTGTGGGAGCTGACGAAGTGTTGACCTATCTCAACAGCCTTCTCTGCAGCAGTAATTAAGCGATCCATGGAGCGATTGCTGTCAAGTGGGATCAACAGTGGAATGGGTCTTGGCTTAATTTTTAGTATTTTTGTCAACTTCCAGAAGGCTTTGCACAATCTGGGAGAGAGCGGATCTTGTCGGAAAAAAATGTTATTTCTGAGGTCCACCCTTCTGGCCTTAATAATTTTGGTCATCCGATTGCAATGACTTTTTAAAGTAGGCAAACCAGTTTGCTGGTATTGCCTGATCAATCACCGGTCAAAGGGCTTATTCATACCAACACCTATATAACTAAATGAATATAGTGGGAATTGCCTAAAGTTTTTCTTTAGTGATCGTCAGTCGGTGCGAATCAAAACAAACCCAAAAAAGGAGAGAGTTCCTCTCCCATGTGCGCATCGGTAAACAGAGTGCACACAATAGATCGCTAGAATAATTATACAAGCCACAGTGGTACATGAGCGTCTTCCAACCGGACATTTTTGCCTGTTGAAGTGGCGGACTTAGTCCGTTGCTTCGACCTACCCCGCAGTGGGGTGTTAGGCAAAAATGTCGTTGGTTCGAATACCACTGTACACATGCCCTTTTCGCTCAATTTTCCTAAAACATCTGTTACATTACCAAGCCTGCCGCACACTAGCGGAACTATCAAAACTTTCTCTTCATATCTTTCATTCTAGCCAAAAACATTGTTGTTCACTCTTGGTGCCTCATGGTGATGAGCGAACATCTCCTTCTATATTTTGACATGTTTTGAAGCAAACGGCTCAACTTGGTGCATTTGTATACGTGATCGCATTTGATTCAATTGAAAAAATGGAGAACGCAGTGCTTTCGAAAGCAATTCCCTTGTGTATCCGAAAATTGGTCGTTCGTGATGTGCAAAACGGTGAATCGCACCGGGCTGTCGCTAAGAAGTACAGTATCAGTTGAGCAGCGGTTGGCAAAATTCTTCTGAAGCTTAAAACGTTTGGATCAGTGGTGGATCGCCCAGGCAGAGGCAGGAAGCGGAAAACGGATGCGAGAACGTACACCAAGATCATGCGCGAAGTCAAGCAGAACCCGAAGGTAACTGTCCGCGAGATCCAGGAAACCCTTCAGTTATCAGTTTCCGGTCGAACTGTTCGTCGCCGTCTCGTAGCACAGGGGTAGAATAGCAAACTTGCCCGGAAGCGCCCATTTATCAGCAAGGCAAACAAAGCCAAACGGCTTAAGTTTGCTAAGGAGCATGCTGATAAGCCCCTAGAGTTCTGAAAAACGGTTCTCTGGACGGACGAATCAAAATTCGAGCTGTTTAACCGAAAGCGGTGGGTTCGTGTTTGGTTCAGATCGGGAGAGGAGCTCCAGGAGCGCCACATCCAAGGCACGATGAAGCATGGAGGAGGAAATGTGATGGTCTAGGGGTGTTTCTCGTGGGGTGGAGTGGGAAGCATTGTGAAAATCGATGGGATAATGACGGCAGATTCTTACATCAACATCCTGCGAGAAAATCAGGAGGTTTCGCTGATCCAGACGGGCCTTGAAGAGAGGTTCGTATTCCAGCTGGGCAACGACCCGAAGCTTACTGCCAAGAAGACCAAGTCTTTCTTCCGGTCTTGTCGGATCAAACCGCTGGAATGGCCTCCACAAAGCCCGGACCTCAATCCCATCGAGAATTTGTGGGCGATTCTCGATGCCAGGGTTGACAAAACTGGTGTTACCAATAAAAATAACTATTTTGAAGCCCTGGAGCGCGCCTGGGAAGAGCTAGATCCACAGCACCTAAAGAACCTGGTCGAGAGCATGTCGAAGCGCCTGCAGGAGGTCCTGAAGGCCAAAGGAAGACACTTCAATTATTGAAATGCTTTTATTTTACTTTAATTTATGTTTTCTGTAGCCTAAATGAAGTGGGCACTTTATTTTGTCACTGTTTTTTTTTCTCTTGAATCTCTTGATCTCTGTTTTTATTTTATTTTCTTTAAGTAAAACTCCTTTTTTTTCAGTATTCCATAAGTGAAACTTAAAAAGAATATAAAAAATAAGATAAAAAAAAATACAGTGTGTTTACTTTAATTTGAACCAAGTAAATGAGAGAAATTGAAAAAACGATGAGGTGGGCACTTTACTTTGCCTATCAGTGTAGGAACCAATATCAAACATT
>JASCZW010002772.1:0-20086 GCA_034211315.2 Aedes japonicus | reverse complement strand
CAGTCAGCAGAAAGACCTCCCGGGAACGAGGTCCGCTTATAAAACGCCTAAGTCAATGGGAAATTATTATCGACGAGGTTCTCATAAACCTCCAGTAGACGCAGTATCAGCAGTAAATGTGCTATCGATATGCACCATTTCATCCCTTCAGCCTATAAAATCAAATCAAATCACACCACGATTCAGGATAACGGTGCATTCGAATCAGAAGAGTAGTTGATCCATCATGTGGCCGTTCGGAGACAACGACACAATACAAAATTCTATCACAGCGCACGGCGCCTTCATGTCGTCATCGTCATCGTGATCATCCTCTGAAAGTGGCGGCGCAACGTCAACCGCCTAAAATCCTTGGAAGTAGCAGCGAAACGACGCAACTTAGAGGTCTGAGTGGATATCTTCCGACACCTCAGAGCCTAACGCCCCGTCAGCAGAATCGGTGCACCCAGCTCCAGGGAAGGAAAATTGCACCCGGCACCAACGAAGACCTTAAACAAATTGGTGCACACTACACCACAGAAGAAGTAAAATGAAGTAAATACCAAAAAAGAGGACCCAGAAAGGACCAGAAAAGAGGACAATTCAAGCGATCATCAACAAAAAGGAAAAACAGCTTCATAAGAAATCACTAACAACCCTCTCAGGCTCACCTGAACCCCTAAAACGTGTATCCGTCCCCTTCGATAAAGACATTACACAAAAGCCAGTCGTGGTTTAAGACTTAGGGAATTTGGCTTAGACTTAGTTTTTTCTAGTAGGCACAACCAATTAGCATCGATGTTAGGCTCCACCAAAGATTCAGTAGACACATTAGGCAGAGCAGGGGTATACAGAATCAAGTGTAAACACTGCAGCAAAATATATGTAGGTCAAACAAAGAGAACCTTGGCAACAAGGTTCAAGGAGCATCTAGCGGAGGTGACTAAGGCTGTCAAACAGAACGAGAAAGGAATTTCAAATAACTTCAAATCAACAGTCGCAGAACACATCTTCACGGAAAATCACGACATAACGACGAATGACATCACAATATTACGGACTACATCTACACCCTAGAAATTAGACGTCGCAGAAAGCTTAGAAATAAACAAACAACAGAACACAAATCTACTAAACAAAGACCAAGGCAACGGTTACACATGGCTCTTCAACTTACTACCCAAACGACATCAAACCCGACGAAGCGGAGCACCCGCTGCTACACAATAAGTATGTTAGGTATAGATGAGAAGGAATCGAGGTAGATATTAATTACACTTGTTTTTTACTCAGGATAGGTATAAACAACATAATGATAGGTAAACGATTTGTATTTAGAAAATAGTATATATACGGCAGGTGGCGAAGGTTTTCATTCAGTCGAGTTATTAGTACGAGACACTGAAGAAGTCTGCACATTCTAGACGAAATACGCGTATCTGTCGAAGATAAGCAAAGGTAGTTGGAATTAAATGGAGATTACTAATTTTTCTTCTAAATTATAGTTACAAGTATTCCACTAAACAGCTCAAACCCTCTAGCATTCACCAAGACTTTGGGGCTTATTACGGATTTCACTTCACGGTGAAAACGAATTTAAAACAAAAAACCTTATTACGGATGTCACCCAAGTGAAAAAATATGAAATAGTTCATCCGAGGTGACGAACCGAATGAACTCGGTGTTATTATGGTTGCCACGTAACCATCACGCCACCGAAAAAAGTGACGCAAACCGTGGATTTTCTGAGGGCTACTACGATTTTCACTTCACTATCACTTCCACCTCACGGAGTTCATGTTTGATCATGGTGATACCAGTAATAGCATAAAAAAAGTGAGGTGATGTGTAAGTGAAGTAAAAGTGATAGTGAAGGTGACAACCGTAATAAGCCCCTTTGTCAACCAGAAGAAATAAATTTATTAATCGGTCAATAAGTAGAATTCAAATGGAAAGGTTATTTCTGATGACCATTCCCGCAGTATAAAAACGGAAGTTAGGCCTACCGGATTAAAGATCAAGTAGTGCCACCCACATGTACTTTCGGCTCTACCTCTGGCCACCATCCGGACGACTTGTTTATCATCTGTACCAAATCGTTTCTTTGCTAATGTACAAATCTGATCGGCTGAGACTTCTTTCACTATCTAAGATAGATAACGTTGCCATTGCTTTGGTTGAGCTGGCGCAACAGTAGCAATAGCGAATGAAGGTAAGGGCGTCCTGCCAGTTTAGAGCAACAAAGATGGTTGCTTATTCGGGAGTGAAAAAGGGAAAGGAATGGACCAGGGTGGCTGCCTTGAGGATCGCCGGGTGTTATTGAAAAGCTGGACGAGACAAAATCTGAAATCATCACAGACATAGTTCTATCAGGCAAGTATAAGCTGAGCCAGTTGAACAACTGATTGTGAACCCTTATTTTTTCGTATTTGGAAAGCGCAATCTATGGTTCGTTTTTATCAAAGGCCGGAGAGAGATCTGTGTATATGGCGCCAACTTGATAATCGCGTTCCATTTCATGGATGACGAATGATGTAAATACGGTAAAGTTGGTAGCCGTCGATCGCTTGGTCATCAAACCGTGTTAGTCAGGATAAATAAACTGTGAAAAGTCATGGTTCAGCCTTCGGAGAACAATTAGTTCAAATACCTAGGATGCAGCACTTAGTGCAGCAATCCCACGATAGTTGCCGACGGACCGTTTGCATTCTTTTTTGTGTATTGGGAAAACAGACGATCTTTCCAGCATTCGGGAAACACACCGGAAGTTAATAACAGATTGGAGACCGTAGCCAAATATTTGATACTTAACTATGGACAGTGAGTGCAAAGCCAAATACAGACAAGCGGAGAACATTGCTAGTAGCAGCTTCGAGGCCCTCGGCATCCACAATTTTGTCGCACAAGACACTGCTGAACTGCGTACGAAACAAGTTATGCGATATCCACGAAACAGTCAGCTTCACGAGTGCCGTGAGTCATAATGCAGAGTCAACCAGTTTCCAGAGACGACTCTGCAATTGAGACTGATGAGCGTTGTAAATGCTGTTATTGGGGTTTTTGTAATCATCGTTGGGGCGATGGCTGGAATCGGAAGATTCATCACGTCCCACCGTTGGCTGCTAGTCTTAAGACCTTCACGTCGTCGGTGACAAGGCGATGCGTTGCTGAAGTTCGTACCTGCTCGACGGTGACAAATCCCTTATTTGCTTATTGATTATTTTGTAATCAACTTCTTCTACTCGAACTAGTTCTTCAAATAGAATATCTCCAGCATGATACAGATAGTGTAATTGCAACAATAAATGCTCTTATAATTTAATCTTCCGAAATGGTACAACGCGCTGTCAAATTTCAGCCCCGGCCTACTACACAAAAGAAGTTTTGCAGAAAGTAGAACATTTTGCAACATTTTATGGAAATGCTATTTTTATCTGGGCTAAGTAGGCCATTATTCTAAATTACAACGTGATGAAAACCAAAACATGGTTTTGTGCAGTTGCGAAAAATTGTTAAAACGAATACTGACATACTTAAACATGGCATGCTTTGCGTTGTATGTTCTACCATAAAAATAAACTACCTTAAATGTATAGATTTATAGCACTAGAAAAGAAAACAAGTCACCTTGGTCAAAACAAACAATACTGAAACGGCTTGTTATTATTTATTGCAATGCTGCAATCACGGAGGAGCAATATAACAATTGAATGCTTTATTGGAACCGACATTTGCGCTCTTGAAGTTTCATGCTAGGGCTTCCTTTACAATCCACCTCAATCCCACTGACTATGGAATATTTACCTCGATATAGAGGCACTAGCTAAACTTGAATCAATACGAACGCTAAAGCATGACTGCTATGCTAAACGATGGCATGTTGTTGTCGGTTTGGGATCGTGTGCATCTCAGCACTGACTTACAAACAACCTGCTTCACTTGTGCAGTGAACGGCAAATCTGTTCGCATTATCGTAAATTAAAAATCTTTGTTTAGATCTTAATGCCACGAATGTAAGTAATGAGTATACATACCACTGCAGAGGCATTAAGATTTACTGAGCTTCACGTTAAGGAAACGCTGAAATGGCTAAATTATACCGAAACGTATTCCCAGCACGTGTTTACTTTTTTAATTAACTGCTTCTCTACTCCCTTATTCCCACATCAAAAACGGCTTAAAGTAGATGATGATACCGTCGCGCACGGAATACACTCGCACAGATGAGGAACATACCTCAACTGAATTTTTGCTCTTTCTGGGTTTGTGGTGGGTTTATCACGTTGACTATGGATGGCATGTTGCGGACGCTTGGTACTTTTCTACCCGCGTGTTTCTGCGGCAGAAGATATCAGTTCTGAAGAGGGTTGGGATGTATCTCATAGAACAAGCTGTGACATGGCGCGCTTGGCACTGATGACTGTACGGTGAGCTTTCACTTGAGTCATTCATGCAAACAGTCACGGCATGTAGGTGGAGCAAATTCGTTGAAGCGTGTTTGAATTACACGAGCGCGGTACGCTTCACCAGAACTTTTGCTATTGTTTTAAGCTGCTACCTAGGTCGATTACAGAGGTGTATAGAAAGAGATATATCCTTTTTCCTCATTCCCGCAGTACTCTGAATATTGTGTTGATATATATAGAATGCCCGCTCAATATACGGCGCTAGACTAAGAAAGAGGCGAATCGGATAATGATCATGAGCATTGATAACCAAACAATGCATGTACCAGATTATGACTTGCCACAAGGTATCAATTGAATGGTATTTGGGATTGACAATTCATTCTCAATGTATAACATTCCGTTAATCAATGCATTCATTATGTGCCACCCACGTCCTAAATATTAATTAAGCATTGTTTCGCAGTATGGTAGAAATACGACCAGTCTCCATCAACTCAATAATGCAACTATATCTACTTTTTATTTGAAGATTGTGTTGTCCAATTGTTGCACTGAAAATTAACTTTCGTTTACATAACGAAATTGAAGGTAGGACCAACGAATCTGTTCGATGTATTCTGCAACGAAACTGATGTTGGAACGATGTTGGGTCGAATCCAGAGTGGATCCAGATCCGACCTTATTGAATAAAAAAAAAGTTGTTAGGGCGGACCTACACGGTAAGCTTCCTTCACCCAGTAATGGGTACGATTAATTATTATTGTTATTCCTCCTGTGGACATTTTTACCCATTTTACCATAAAACTGCGTCTACCCATTTAAATGGGTCGACGCCGTTTTTCAGTAAAAGCTTTCCGTGTAGGGCGAACCCAGTTCCGCACTGGCAATAACCGAAAACGACAAAAGTTGACTGACAGATCTTCTATATCGACTCGATATGTAATTGAATAAAAAAGCACAACCACATGGAAGTTTTCCAGCGATTTTTTATGTTTCTGACATTGGTTTCGATCCTATATTTTTAGAGAGAGCTGCTATTGCACCCGTGGTTGATCTCACTAAGCCATGGTGACTCGTGAGAATGTGTTTAATGTTTAATGTGTTTAATGAGTATGAGGATATAACACTCGACAGCGCTTTAATTTATATAAATAAACGATTCTCACCCATCCCAGCTGCAACATAAACATGCATGAGTACGATAGATGAGTAACAACGATTGACTGGTCTTCACGAAATTCATTTCGTGCATTATACAAAAAGGTGTAATAATAGCAATAAAAACAATATTAATGTTTCATACAATATACGAGACATTTGATCTATGTGCGAAATCTAGTTTACGAAACAAGAGAAGGCGAGTTTGCGAAAATAACAGACAGGCATTTTTTTATGTTGACGAAGAAATTGGTTAAAAGTTTTTCTCGATTGATTGATGCATCTCGAAATTACGGAACTTGAGAAAATAAAATTCTAGAGCGGTGTTTCTTGTAATCAAACGTTCCAAGAATAATCTGCGTGTGGATAGAGCACAGCGCACATATCATAAAAGTGACACTAGGGACAAAGAGCTGAGGAGAAAGGTGTTGAGGTACGTGAAAGGCAACCCAGGTGTCTCCATACGTGGTTTGGTAAAGAAATACGATTCCAGCTTTTCCACCGTGCGTAACATCCTTTCAAGAGAAGGTCTTTTTGTGCCAGTTAACATCCGAATCACTTCCTGAAACAAAATTTAGTGGCCAAAAAGCGAGCACGATTACTACACGAACGAGTTTTGGCGAAATTTGATTGCTGTATTTTCATTGATGACGAAACATATGCCAAAATGAAATATAAACAAATCCCCGGACGAAAAGTTTACCTGGCAACTGGTCATGAAGATCTTCTTTCCAAGTATAAATTTGTTTTTATTGATAAGTTTGCTCGGAAAAAGTTGCAGTTGTGGCCTAAAAACCAAGGTTTTCATTACATCTCATACAATGACGTCGAAGGTTTACGTTAAAGAGTGTCTGAAAAAGCGGATTTTACCATTCATTCAGCAACACAATACCAAGGTTATGTTTTGGCCTTCGGCCAGATCAAGCTAGCTGCCACTACTCTAAGAAGGTACTAGAATGGTATGCTGCAATGATAATTTCGTCGCCAAAGAGATTAATCTCCCGATTTGAAAAATTTTGGGCAATTTTCAAGCGAAAACCTCGAGGATGCGGTAAAGAATTGACAAATGCATAGCAAATGCGTTTAAAATGTAATAAGTTCGCCGGTACAGTGTCACCAGCGACTGTCCAGATCATGATGGCATCGATCACAATTAAAGTGCAACAGTTCGTTCGAAATGGTGAAATTAAATTATATAATTATTTTATATATTTGGCGTTTGAAAGTTGAATAAATATCCTTTTGTTTGACGTTTTGATCAACCGTGTATGTTGTTGAATTCTTGAGTTATGATCACTTGAATGAGTCCAAATTTACTTTGGATCGGGCTTTAAAGGAGCGGGTCAATAAGTACGTGACGTTTCAAATTTACCTTCTCTTAACTGAAAGGGTGTTGCCCCTATTAACAAGCAGTTCATAGTTTACTCCTTTCAAAGTTTGAACAAGCTGCTACAATCAGCTTGTGTTCGACAGCCATTGTTGTAGACTACCGCGTGTTTTGAGAGAAAAAATAGAAAAAAAGTTAACTTCGTGTGCTCATTTAGCATTATTTTTTTCGAAAAAAAAAACCATTACTCATACCAAGGCTAAGCTTGTTAAATACTTTGGTGACTCCACAAAATCAATGGCAAAAAAGTGTTTTAGTCTATTCCTTTGTGGCCGTAGGTGCAAAAGATCTGGTTACACAGGAAAAAATTAAAAAAGTTAATAAATTTGGTCATCGACTACCTTGGAAAGGGTCAGACCATAAATAGCGATCGCACCATGTCAAAAGTCGAAGGGCACAGTGTTACAGGTCAAACATATACAAAAAAAACTAAAGAATTGAGATATTAATCAGATTTTTCATGACCCAATCAGAGCAACGTGTGGAAAGCAGGAATTTTATAATCTCTATCAGGGACCAAAGTAACTTAAAATTTGTTTGCTCGAAATGATCGACAACTCTCTGGCATTAGTATTGACGCATGCACACCTCTTCGATGGAGCTACGATTAGAATAATTCGCTGGAGACATTACATGTCATCATAAAACGTATCCAGTTATTGATACGTTTCTTCACGCTCACGTAGCCACGTCCAGGCAACCATAGGTGATAGGAGGATTTGGTATCTACCTTAAGAAGACACGGGGAACCACGTAGCCTTAAGTAGATATCAAACAAAAAAGAAAATGAATAGTCGGAGAGAATTGTTGAACAGAATGCCCTGTTTGGTGTACAGAACAAAAATTTATTCAAAAATGGTCGTTGGGAGCATCAAGTCTAAGAAGGTTAGGTGATGATCCATTTCTCTTCAAACGGCTCCCTATGGCTTATGGTTATAGCGCCATTACTCGCTCTCTGATGGTGTGATGATGATGATAATGATCATTGTCTTTCGGCTGGGACATAAGCATTAACTCTTGTCCTAGCCTTTAATGTCTTATGGGTATAGCGCCATTACTCGCTTTATGAAAAGAGAAGAAAGACGCACCGTCACAAAATCACTCCCCCCCTATATCTTTACCTGCAACCCCCACCCTCTCTTCTCTTCTCTCTCTCTCAAACATACCACATACTACAGATTTAGATTCAAATATCTGTTACGACGGTAGTGCCAGGGTGACTTAGTTTGCGACAATGACGAAGCGTTTTCAAAATAAAAATGAAAAGTCGTCCCTTGGAAGAAACACGCATTGATGTTCAACAAATTGCAGCATTCTGTCTCTTCGTGTTCTGTTCTTTAGGGAAGGTCCATTAATTATGTCACGCAGTAGGGGGGAGGGGGGTTTGAGAAAACGTGACGATTCATATAAAAAAATTGAAGGTCCATACAAAAAACGTGACAAGGGGGGGAGGGGGGTTATAAAAAGTCTATTTTTGCGTGACGTAATTAATGGACGTTCCCTTACAAGCACCGCTATATTCGTTACGATCGGCAACAATACAGCCCTAGTCCTCATTAACATACAGCGGTTTAAGAGTCGCGAAAAATATTGCTTCAACATATTTTTTTCACACACTATCGTAGCAAAGGAAAATAACAAGCTGATATCATATAAGTAACAAGTTCTGTTATCCCAGTTATCGTTTTGATTTCCGCTGTTATCGCATAACAAATTTAGTTATCACTATTAGCTAATTTTGTTATTATATGTTATCATTTTGAACACACAATTTTTTATGAACGTTATAAGTTGCATTGTAGAACATTTAAATATTTCCAGCATATTTGAACAAATAATTTTGCTTTTAATCAAAATATTTTTTTCAGTTATTAGCATGAGAATTTCATTTCAAATTGATAACATAATTTGATACTATTTCAATAAATTTTCTTGCAATACACGATTTGTTATCAAGTTGTGGGCAGTGATAACAAAATAAGTTATTTTTATGATATTCAACGAGTATTTTTTTGTTATTCATTCTGTTATTTTGGCTGTTTATTCAGCCTGAATGATAACATATTCAGTGATCAAAAAATGATAACCTGGTAATAGAACTTGTTATCAATTTGGTGTAATCCTTTGCTCGGGCATCGCCCCAGTCCAGAAGACAACCACCCTCTAAAATCTCACTTCAACTTCTTCTCGCATTTTGTTCTCGTTCACTCACTTTATTTTCATGTCAATGCTTTCTCCACATTTGACCGTTGAGACTTTGATTAACTGGTATAAATAAATGACAATTAAATTTGAAATTTGTTGGAAACGAGCAAAAATATATGACAAGAAAAAACGTCCGCTCGTGGTCATGGCATACTATCCATTTTTCTGCTCGAAGTGATCGTCAACTCGGGCCCTTAAGAAACATATTACACCAGTAAACCAGGTGAACCAAGAGATACGAAATCTATAACTCGATCTAAAGACGGGTTCAGCACCGGTCTAGCTAATCTTAAGACTAATGCATTTTAAATTTATTTTTAAGCGCATGTTTCGTTACTTTTACACCTCGAAAACGAAACATAACGTGATGTTACGCATTACAAGGGTTACAAGGGTTCTTATGAATCTCGATGTATGGTAATCAAAAAAGAAGGTCTTGAAAACGACGTGAGTTTGTCATCCTATTATTTAAGAACGACGTTATTGGGCAAGGAGTAAATGACGCAGACATTTTAGAGAAAAACAATTTTGACGCTCCCACCTGTTACACTTTACAAGCAGCACCCGTTACAAGCAGGTTTTTTTTTTAATTGATTTATTTTCCGTCGGCCTATTTTCTCACATGGTGACATAGGAATTTATTCCACATAAACAATCAATCAAAGAGGTAACTATGCCCAAAATGGACTCATAAATAAGATGGTGTCTTGCTTTAATAAATACTGCACCACAATTGATGTAACAAAGAAAACAATCTTTATTTTTCTCACAATATCTTAAGGCAAAAATGGAAAACCGGTCTACAAATATGATTGTCGAAAAATAAACTAAAATAATAACTGTATGTAATTGCACCACTATCGTCAAGGGTCAATGTTTTGATCATGGTTATTTTTGACTGTTCAAAATGAACCACAAAGTCGCAGAAAAGTGTTACTCAAGACTGACGATAACAAACATATACATTAGAATTTCTATGTAGATTGTATGAGAAACAGTGTTCGATAGTCATAAATTTTATCCAAGGATGATTGCTTTCACATTAATTTCCATGAACCGTTTTTTTGTTCGTATCATGTTAGCTTAAAGGGTGATACGGTCAAAATTTGGTCAAGGGAAAACGCGTGTAAATCGGTGAAATCGTTTATTTAAAAATCAAATTAAATTCTTTTTCAAGTTCAATTAGTATAAAAATTCAGGAAAAATATTCAGTTAGGCTTCCGCTTTTCCAAACCGAATAGCCGGGCCTTACGCTTGAACCTTGTCGTCAGATTTTGTACAGCCACCTTGTCCACCTTCTTCGCCGCAGAAAGCCAGTTTGCCTTGAACTGCTGCTCGTCCTTAGCAGTTTTTTTGGTCTTCTTTAGGTTCCGCTTGACAATAGCTCAGTATTTCTCAATTGGGCGGAGCTCTGGCGTGTTGGGAGGGTTCTTGTCCTTGGGAACCACCTGCACGTTGTTGGCGGCGTACCACTCCATGGCCTTTTACCGTAATGGCAAGATGCCAAATCCGGCCAAAACAGTACGGAACAACCGTGTTTCTTCAGGAAAGGCAGCAGACGTTTATTCAAACACTCTTTCACGTAAATTTCTTGGTTGACAGTCCCGGAAGCTATGAAAATGCGCGCCTTTCAAGCCACAGGTACAGATGGCTTGCCAAACCAGATATTTCTTTGCGAACTTTGACAGTTTCGTGTGCTTGAAAATATCTGCTACCTTTCCCTTCCTTTTGTCGTATAAAACTCCTGTCCCGGAAGCTGCTTGTAGTCGGCTTTGACGTAGGTTTCGTCGTCCATTACCACGCAGTCAAACTTCGTCAGCATCGTCGTGTACAGCCTCCGGGATCGCGCTTGGCCGTCGTATTTTGTTTATCATCGCGATTTGGAGTCACTACCTTCTTGTAAGTCGATAGTCCGGCTCGTTTTTTGGCTCGATGCACGGTTGTAGACGATACACCCAGCTTATTTGCGGCATCTCGGAGAGATAGGTTAGGGTTTCGCTTGAAACTACCGGCAACTCTCTTTGTCGTCTCAGCGGCTTCCGGTTTTCGATTTCCCCGATCCAGACTTCCTGGCTGTCGACAAACGTTCCCCAAACACTTTAATTACATTTGTAACGGTTGATTTGGCAACTTTTAGCGTTTTTGCCAACTTTGCGTGCGAGTAGCTTGGATTTTCGCGATGCGCGAGCAAAATTTTGATACGCTGCTCTTCTTGCTTGGACGGCATTTTGACAACTGAAGAGTGAATTCCAAAATCAAAATAGGAGCAACATTCTACACACACACACCTTCAAAATGAGGGGTGTTCAGGTTTTTTAAATGCAAAATTGAAAGAAATACGTCAAGTTGATATTGACCAAATTTTGACCGTATCGCCCTTTACGTTTAATGCCAAGTACAGACACGGTTATTCAACCCAACAGGGCTCTAGTTCGTTTTTTGCAAGTGTGTGGGCTGCGAGGCGAGACGATTGAGTAGGAACATGTATCCTAAATAATAAACAATGAATGAATGGATAGGAGACAGAAATTAAAAATAAACTGGCTAGATAGGAAATTGATCCGTTCTTTTAGGGGTGTCAGATTAGTTTGATTTTGATTATGTCAAAATACATAAAATTTTGATAAACTGGTGATGCGTATGGTTATTAGATCCCAAGTTGGAGAGTAGGGTTGGGGTAGGAGTAAACGTTGACACACACACAAAATAATACTTGCTTGTTCATAGACTAAAGATAGCAGTAATTCGGCAGGCATAGACCGGTGCGATGGTATCGTCTATCTCTCTCTCTCTCTCTACTCGCATCTTTTCCAATCTAACAGTATTTACAAGTGCTTGTATGCAGACTGGTTCCCATCTTAAATTGCTGTCGTACTATCCGGTATCTTAAGCAGAATTCGCTTGACCTATTATTACTGGTCTTCTGTAATGCCAAATCTATACCCTAGCATGGACAGTGTTATTTATTAGTGGTGACCACGAGCTTAACCCATCATCTGCGCTTCAAAACCTTCAAGCTTGCGTGTGTGTATGGCACTATACCCATAAGTTTCATAGGTCTAGGAGTATACTTTATGGAGCAACACTAAACTTTCTTAAACTAGATTCTTCCATCGTCCAACCATTGATTTTTAAATATCAATATTGCTCAGTACACCATACGGGACATAATGTTACTATTTCCTCCAACTATACCATTTCCCATTTCCTTTGATATTTACTGAAAACTGTGTGGGTTTTTTGCGTCTTATTGAGGTAGTAGCTGAATCCTTTTAATTTTCCACAGACGTGTCCAAGTGAGCGATTGAGGGATGTTTTCGTTAAGCTTATTGCGTGGAGAAACTAATATCTCGTTTTGTTTCATGGTACTATTGAATATCTATCGATAAGGTGTGCAAACTTTTATGCTAAGTTATTCTATGCTATGCTATGAATCGAACTTGAATTAGTCCAATTACAAACTTAACATTTATCGCCAAATAATTCACCCTAGTGTACTTATATCTTACTCCTAGTTTCCCCAACTCTTGAACGTCACTCATGAAGATCAGTATGAAAAATCACGCCTGTTGCAGCTGAGCTGCAATATTACAACTTTGTTTAATATGCTACCTACCGCACGCAACAATTTACTGGTGCCCCTTGCTATTTGTCCGACGTTAACCATATACACTTATAAATTATGCCGGCACACAAGCAGATATGGGGAAATAATCCCGTAACAGTTGCGCATATCAAACAACATTTTCCCTGACGGTGGAGGAGCTAACAGATTTCTGACACACATAGCAACAGCGAACGGGGTAGCTCCTACCATTTTTGCACCATTTTCCACTGCACCAGCTGCTAGTGGTTCGTGTGCTGAAATATTGCATAATTTAACGCTTCATTATGGTCGCCAGCAGCTTTATCACTTCTCATTTAAATCAAGGATGAGATTCATGTATAGAATTTTAATTTCTCTGCGGCTCTCATTCCAGATATAACCACACCAGAGCTAGTACAGGACATACCCGGGGATTGAGAAGATGTCGCCCTGCAGCACAAACAGCAGCACTGGCTAGCCATTACCAGAAGTTGGTTATGAAATAGACTGGATATGATGTAATGCAATAGTCCGTACAGCCCTGGACAGTTTGTACGATCCACGGTAAGTAATTCTCTCTGGATTGAATGACAGCTATAAGTCACGGATGCAGCGCATTGTGAAAGGATAAAAAAGAATAATTTGTACTAACACCGCCGTAAAACAGAAGCATTGATTATTTCAAACAAAAAAAAAGTGATGCATAACGTACAATTCGTACGTACAACTGTTTATCGTAAATATATACACTGCCATAAAATTATCGGAGATTAGCAAGTTGATAATGCTTGCTTGCGGTAACTACATAAATAATCCCAAAACTCCTAAAACTTGGGTACTCCAGACATAAGCATTGCCATGACTTGAACAGTACGAAACCATATGAAATAAAATCTATGGCTTATGGGATTTGATGTAAGTAATTGAAGAACCCATAAATTTATTAGGAACTCAAACAATGTTCTATAAATTTTGTTTTATGAAAATTTCGTTGGCTTTTAGGTAACTGAACTGTTTCAGTATATTCGGAAAAATATATACGATCACTCAAAATTTCATTATAGTAGGAGACTTTTTTATTTCTCAACTAGGCTAAATTTAAAAAAGAAATCAAATTTGATCACTCAAACGATTTGTTAGACTACAGGGTGCGGCAGAGAATAATACGAAAATGTTCAAACTTGAGTATTGGGTTAATTCGTGTAGCTAGTGACTAATTTCTGTCGAAAGTGTATTTGTTTATGTTTACTTTCAAGTGCTGCATCCCAACATTCTATTTGTTTTATTGCAAATTCGTCAAAATGTTCGTGAAAGAAGTGATCACCAGTTTGTTGCTCGCCCAGAAGAAGCCGGAAGAGATTGCCAAGGTGGTAGGGTGCCATTTGGCAACAGTTTACCGCATAAAAAAGTCCCTGCAGGATGGTCCTAAGCAGCGGAAGCCGGGAAGCTGACGCCCACGCTTTGCACGCACGCCGAACGTGATCAAATCGGTCCGTGCAAAAATTGCTCGCAACCCGGTACGTTCTATAAGAAAACTTGCATAGGAAGCCAATATTTCGGAGAAATCCATGCGGAGAATCGTCAAAGAAGACCTGCATGCATTTTCCAGAGCCAGAATGAATCGCCACTTGATTACGGTCCGGGTCAAGGAACTACGAGTGACTCGTTCCAAGAGATTGCTTTCCTTGTTGAAGAAGGAAAAAATGATAATCCTGTTCTCCAACGAAAAGCTTTTCAGCATCGATGCTGTAGCCAACTGCCGCGCGGACCAATGCATTTCACCGCAGAAAATAAAGAACGTTCCGGAAAAAGTGAAATTCAAATTTCAAACCAAACATCCGGCTGGTGTCATGATTTTTGGATTAGTGGCGTCCAACGGTTTGAAAATGCCACCTGTTTTGATTGATGCTGGAGTTAAAATCAATACCGAAGTGTATATCGGTATTTTAAAGGACCAAATGCTTTCCTGAGTGAAGGCCAATTTCTCCGAGGACCAAAACGTTGTCCTAAAGCAGGATGGAGCACCGTGTCACACGTCCAATCGAACCAAACAATGGTTACACGATAACATGAAGTTTTGGCCGAAGGATTTGTGGCCCCCTAGCAGTCCAGATCTTAATCCGTTGGATTATTCGATTTGGGCATATGTTGAAGCACGAGCCTGCAAAACATCACACCCTAGTGTGAAAGCCCTGATGTCAATCATAGGACGCACATGGTCAATGTCGGAGGACTACGTCCGAAAGGCATCTGACTTCCGGCGTCGGCTCGAGGATGTTATTAATAAAAATGGAGGACACATTGAATAAATTTGTTTAAAAGGACTTTATAAAGATAACTGCACTCGAAAATGATATTATTGCTTGAATGAGTTGAAAATGTGATTTGAAAGAAATAGAACAAATTTTCGCATTATTTTCTGCCGCACCCTGTAAGTGCGCAAATTAAAGATAAATCAATGAAGTTTATGAAAAAAGACATAAGATGCATAAAGCACTGTGCGTTTGCTCAATATAATCCTTGAGCAGCGTCTTCAACAACCAACGAGAAATTTTCCGAAAGATCACAAATTATGATGCACTGCGTCACTAGCAAATTAGTTTACTGGTTCTGAATGTTTCCCTTGATGCTCTCCTATGAAATATAAATTGTGTGGTGAAAACCATATAATTTTTCAAAAAACATCTTAAAGTCCTGTGTTTCTACTAAACTAGATCCAAAATATAGCGATCAGCTTGAAGCCATTGCTAAAATTGTAATGATTCAACATCTGCAGCATTCGGCGATAAGCTCTGAAGCAAGATTCCCGTTCCAGGGCAATATACAAAAGTTTTAAGTCAACATTGTGATTTGGGATTATTGCAAAAGATTTAAAAAACAAATCATAATAAGAATTTACATACAAAAAAATAAAATAAACTCAACATGAATAATTAAACGATTTGATATAAAAAAAATTTTCAATCTGTTCGAACAAGTTAAATAGTATCCAAAAAAATGTGTATCCTGCAGCCCAATAGGAATCACCAAATTTAATTGATTAATGTAACATAATAATCATGGAGACGCTTGGTAGCCTAAATGCTTGAAAGCGCATGGGAGGTAAATTTGAAGGTAAAAGGTAAATTTCAAAATCATAACTCAAAAACGGCACAGATAGCATCGCTGATTTTTTAGATGTTATTTAAAAAAGATACATGCTTGGAAAAAAATATGTGCAGCTATAGCGTCTTATATCTACAAACCATCAAAACAAAGAAAATCAAATGTGGGTATTTCATATTTTAAAATTAAAACTGATTTTTTTCTTTTTTGACATCAGTTTTAATGATTTTTTTTTTTTTTTTTTTTTTATTTTTTTTTAACTCTTTATTTATTCCAAATTTTACATTGTTTTACATTCATATATTATCCTAGGTGATCCTGCTAAGTAATTAACATTTCAACCTTGATATGCTATCATTAATATCTAATTGTGTTAATATTATTTTTACTTTATCTATTCAGAATTTTTAACAGGGTTTATTTGCCTGCGTGTCAGAATTACAGTTGATTTCTTAAAACTAGTTCTTATCTATAGAGAGAATTGATCATTGCAATTGAAGATTGCAATGATTTTTGTCTAAAATTATGAATTATTTTGTTGGACATTTCTTCTAGAGTCTCAACGTTTGAAATTCTATGTAATTCAATAGTACTGAACCAGGGTGGCAGCTTAAATCATTTTCAGAACTTTGTTCTGAATCCTTTGAAGTGCTTTTTCCTAGTTGCGCAACAACTAGACCATATTGGCACAGCATAAAGCATGGCCGGTCTAAAAATTTGTTTGAATATTAGAAGTTTGTTCTTTAAACAAAGTTTGGATTTTCTGTTTATAAGAGGATACAAACATCTTATGTACTTATTACATTTGGCTTGAATGCCCTCAATGTGATCTTTAAAAGTTAATTTTTGATCAAGTATCAGTCCAAGATATTTTACTTGACTTGACCAAGAAATTGGGAACTCCGTTCATAGTGACTATCATGACTATTACTTGGTTTCAAAAATGCAGCTCTAGGCTTGTGATGGAATATTATAAGTTGAGTTTGGAAGCGATTAGGAGAAATCTTCCATTTTTGAAAATAATCTGTAAAAATATCCAAGCTTTTTTGTAGCCTCCTGGATATAACTACGAAGACTTTTTCTTTAGCGGAAATGCCTGTGTCATCAGCAAAGCAAGATTTTGACACCCCTGAGGTAAATCAGGGAGATCTGAAGTGAAAATGTTATATGGTATTGGCCCAAGTATGCTACCTTGAGGAACACCAGCTCTAATGGGCAATTGAACAGATTTAGAATTCTGATAATTTACTTGCAAAGTTCTATCAGTTAAGTAGTTTTGAACTAATTTCATGATATAAAGCGGAAAATTAAACTTCTTCAGTTTCGCAATCAAACCTTCATGCCAAACACTGTCGAATGCTTTTTCTATGTCTAGAGGAGCAACTCAGTGGAGCAGCCTTCAGCTTTGTTTGAACGAATTAAATTTGTTACTCTCAAAAGTTGATGCGTAGTTGAATGCCCATGGCGAAAACCAAACTGTTCATCAGCAAAAAATTGAGTTTGAATTGATATGAAGCATCATTCTATTCAAAATTATTTTCTCAAAAGCTTACTTATTGAAGAAAGCAAACTGATCGGTCGGTAGCTAGAAGCTTCAGTCCGGATTTTTGTCTGGCTTCAAAAATTGGTACGACTTTTGCATTTTTCCATTTATCTGAAATGTATGCTAGATGAAAACATCTGTTAAATAGTTTTACCAAGAAAGACAAAGTACTCTCAGGGAGTTTTTTATGAGGATATAGAAATTCCATCATCACCTGGTGCTTTCATATTTTGAAATTTTTTAGTTATAGTTCTTACTTCATCCAAATCGGTTCCCATGGAATCGTCAAAAATATTTTCTTGAGAGAAATATTCAGATACTCCCCGAAACCGATTTCCTCAATAGAGACTAGTAAGTCCCAAACTGAAATTATGAGAACTCTCAAACTGCTTAACAAGTTTCTTGAGCCTTTTCCGCATTTGTGAGCAAAATTTTATCACCTTCCTTAAGTGCTGGTACTTAGGCTTTTGAGGTCTTTTAAAACTTTTGAGAGTTTCCAGAAGGTTTGGAACTCGGATCTAATTTTGACACATTATTTTCGAAGTTTTTGTTCACTCAGGGCAGAGAAGCGTTTTTTAATTTGCTTTTGTAAATCTCGCCATATGACTTTCATAACG
Source organism: Aedes japonicus (assembly GCA_034211315.2). Lineage (NCBI taxonomy): Eukaryota > Metazoa > Arthropoda > Insecta > Diptera > Culicidae > Aedes > Aedes japonicus. The sequence goes on along the minus strand of JASCZW010002772.1, from coordinate 2,097 downwards.
GGATCACGTGTTCGTTGATTATTGACGCTCTACTGTACATTTTTCAGACGAATCAAGAGCTGAAAGATCGTCATCAATTATAACTGAATCGAATTTAACCTCGCATTTAGGTACTGAAGCTGCTCTTGCTCTAACTATTGAAAAGGCCAGAGATTCAAGAGCATTATTAATTTCATTTCTTGTTTGCAATGGAACATTAGGATCAAAGTTGTATTCCATAAATGTTTGATATTGATCCCAATCAGCTCTATGGTAGTTGAAAGTAGAACTGATGGAATTAGAAATGATTTCTTTGAGATATTTCGAATGTAACTGGAAGGTGATCAGATCCAAAGTCAGCATGGGTAATCAATTGACTACAAAGTTGTGCATGAATCGGTTAAGACCAAATCAATAGTTGAGGGGTTTCTTGCAGAAGAAAAGCAAGTTGGGCTGTTTGGATATTGTATAGTATAATAACCCGCAGAACAATTATCAAATAGTATATTACCATTGGAATTGCTTTGAGCATTATTCCATGAACGGTGTTTTGCATTAAAATCACCAATAATGAAGAATTTAGACCTATTACGGGTAAGTTTCTGAAGGTCACCCTTAAGCCAGTTCTTTTGCTGGCCAGTGCATTGGAAAGGCAAATAGGCAGCTATAAAAGTAAATTGGCCAAATTTTGTTTTCAACTGAAATCCCCAAAGTTTCAAAAACTTTGGTTTCAAATGAAGAAAGAATGTGATGTTTGATTCGCCTATGGACAATGATGGCAACGCCACCACCAGCTCCATTAAGGCGATCATTGCGGTAGACAAAATAATTTGGATCTCTTTTGACCTTATGGGCAGGTTTGAGATAAGTTTCAGTTATAACAGCAATGTGCACGTTATGAACTCTTAAAAAATTAAATAGCTCGTCCTTCGTTATCTCTGATGGATCGAGCATTCCAATTCAAAGATATTTAATGACCTAAAATCCATTACTGAATTTCAATGTCATGACAATATTATATGGCAAATTTAATACCAGTTTGAATAGCATCAAACATGGAATTAATTTTTAGCATATCGGTTATCATATCGATTAACGATTGCTGTAAAAATTCTAATTTAGGAGCGGATATGCTACCTAAATCGAATTCATCAGAAGTCCCGTGGGAATTTTGGTTAGAAGTTCCGTGGGAATTTTGGTTTTGGTTCCTACCCGCTGCAACGGAAGCATAGGTAGGTCCATTTACATGTTGAACATTGTTAACAACACGGTTGGGTAAGAATGTAGGGTTTGCAGAATGAACCCTGTTGGTACCTGCAGGTATCGAAATAGTATTTGCTGCTCGTTGATCGTTTGAAGTTGCGGATGGAAAACCCTGTCCACTGTTTCTACCGACGGTTTGGTAGGAATTTGGTGCTTGGCTGATCGATGTTAACAGCTGCAAAATGGGTAGTAGCTGGTCGGGAACGTATATTGTTTCCTACCTGTCGTTTAGTGCGCGACTGCAAAATTGCTTTGCGAGTCTTGCATTCCCAAAAATTTGATTTATGGTTTTCACCACAATTCGAACATTTAAATTTTTTAGGATCTTCCTTTACAGGACAGTTGTCCTTTGTGTGTGAGGACCACCACAATTCATGCATTTACCAACCATATGGCAGTGCTTTGTTCCGTGACCCCATCCCTGGCACTTACGGCACTGGGTGAGGCTTGGAAGTTTGCTCAGGCTTCTTGAAATGTTCCCAGTTCACTACGACATGGAGCAAAAGGCTTGCTTTTTCTAAAGCCTTTAGGTTATTAAGTTCACTTGACTTGAAGTGAACTAAGAATAAATCGTTTGAAATCCCTTTGCGAGAATCGCCAGGCCGGGATTTCGTTTTCATTTTAATTACTTGGACTGGGCTTATTCCAAGTAATTTTATCAACTCAGTTCTAATTTCTTCCACAGATTCACCACTGGGCAGACCTTTCAAGACAACCTTGAAAAAGACGCTCAGCTTTGGTGTCGTATGTGAAAAAGTTATATATGCTTCTGAGTAAGATACTCTAGAAGACGGTTGAATCCGTCCAAGGTTTCTGCACGCAAACGGCATTCACCTCAGTCTGGAAATTTGAAGG
>JASCZW010002771.1:0-26143 GCA_034211315.2 Aedes japonicus | reverse complement strand
ATGGATGGATGTGATGGATGACCAAACTTACGTCAAAACTTATATCCAAAAAACGCCAAGACAAAAGTTTTACTCCGAAAAAACAAATTAAAAGTGCAAAGATGCAAAAAAAAAAAGATGCAAAAAAAAAGTGCAAGATAAAGAAAACGTCGAAATACCTCATATATCAGGTTATCTACCCCTGTGGTAAGTAAAGTAAAATTTTCGTCTCAACAGGCACTATCAATGGTGAAATAGACAAGCCTGAATGCCCCCAAAAACGGTTTTGCCATTTCTGAACACAGCAGAAGTGTGTGTATAGTTTGAATCACGGACTAATTACGGACATCGGACAGACGATTTTTTCCTGACGCACCTGGTCAACATATTCATTGTATCAAGTTCCATAAATACTAGAATATCATTATCAGAGGAGTACTAGGAGAAGACAGCAACACTTCTTTCACGTTTTTTTTTCAACTTCGGCAACACTGTTTCTTGTCAGAACTAAGTCAATCGTTTTGCGTTTTTAAAACTTTGAAAAATTGGAAATGTACAGTTGGTGACGGGGCGCTTGCTCTCCACAAAAACTGTGAAGTTGTCAGGAAATTCCATGGTGATGGCTTCGGTTTATTAGCGAACAATATCGTCCCTTTTGGATCCATGGTTTGAATACCCTTCCGTACAGGTTTTCGACAGTATAATAAAAAACCACTCTTTTGACAGGATTTAGCTTCATGCCACTATTCTAAAAGCGAATTGGTATGAGACTTATTTGGTTCATTATGCAGAAAGTGAAGGATGCAAATAACTTGCGTAGGAAGTGGATTCGACTGTACAAGCTCATATGGATGTGTGTGTGGAAAAGGTGTCGAGAATATTACCAAACAACTTTGAATAATTGATCCAATGCATGTACACTGTGCTTAATACAAGTATAAAATTAACCTGAAAATTCTATCCGATACGAACAAGAGATTTTATAGAAAATTTATTAGAAAATTGATTGGTGTTGCAATAATTTCGAGCTCACCCTCTAAAAATCACTTTCGCATGTGTTTTAGGATCCGCTTGATTTTCCGGTCTGACAATTCCGAGTTTCCGGGAGAGAGAGAGAGAGAGAGAGAGAGAGAGAGAGAGAGATAAAAGACAGGAAAAAAACACATGGAGCAGCGATTCACCTTAATGTAAACAAATGAACCTATCCTGACAACCAATGGCCACTGTGATTTAATGCATCCATAGTTTGATTCAGTAAAATTTTGTAAGAAAAATTCACATAAAATGTAGCGTTTTACAATTCGTTCAGATTTTTTTTTTGTTTCAACCATTTCAAATAAACCATCAGAAAAATTCGCCAGTCATTTTAAGTTTCCTTTAAATGTACCATTCAAAATTGAGTTCTCAGTGCAAACTACACTCAACACCAGTCAATACCAAAACTAAGATCTAAAGTTCCGGAAGCATAATCCAAAACTTTAAACAACCCGACTTCACTCGGATCCCCCAACCAGCCGCAGCCAACGTTCCTGAAAAATCAATTAACCAACCATCGCGAGTTCGATCCCTTCCCCAACAATAAGATCATCCCCAAGTGCCCTAGTGCTGGCAGAGTGCTGTGACTGCGGCGGATACAAATCGAGCCCGACGATGATGATGATGATGATGATGATGATTGATTGAAACATCAAAACCGTTGTCAGCTTCGGTATTAAATGCAATTCACTTTCCACTATGTGAAATCAATTCACGCGTCGCGGCACTTCTATGGCGGCGCCAGTTTTGCTTTTTCCGAGAATGCCCCCCCCCCCTCTGACGTTTATTCTAACGCTAGAATGATTTCAAATGTTGCACATTGCTGCTGCTGCTGCTGCTTTGCTGGCGAATTATCCCTTCGGCTACCCTCCGCTTCGAAGTTTCCGCCTGATACTCGGGGTGGTGGCCTACATTTGCATCGCTTTTGTCGGACTGCGAACCGCCATCCATCCACGTGTGTGTGTTTGTGTGGGTGCGCAAATAAAATGGCATTTTTTATTTCGTTTTCTATGTGTGACCCAATTTTGGCTGCAGCAGGAACTGAGCATCGAACTTTGGGGCTCCATTCACTGGCAGCTCGCAGCTTATGGTTATTGGTGCGATAGTTTGCCGTTGATTGAACCAGGACAAAATCGATAGCATTGACAGGAGCTAACCATGCGTGGGGGGAGGGGGGTGGGTCATGTTAGTAGATATGTGGAACTCTGAAATCGAACTGTGTTTGATGTGTTGTCGCTGTACTGGATGGATGGCCCGGTTTTAATTAGAATGAAAGGATGATTTTCAGCAGCTATTTTTTTGCTCGAAGTTTTTGTCAAGCGCGTTATTCAAACATGTTTTAAAGTGCCTTTGATTGCTAAACTATTTCGGTGAAAGGACGCGAAGCACTCGTTTTATAAGTGGTCGGGATACATCTGAGCAAACAAATCATTTGCCGTTGGTTTGTTTGTCGATGGGATAGAATAACAAAGTGTTGCTAGGGGACGACCCCGGCGTATTGCTAACATCCATACTTCCGCCTAAGTCACGAGTTCGAATCTCACCCCAGAGAAGTTATGAAAATGCCCAAAAGTGGTGTTTGACTGACTACGACGGAGATGAACCAGCCCGAGGCTGAAAATCTCGATAATCAAGACAAAAAAACAAAGTGTTGCTTTTCAACCGTTACTTGGGGCTGTCGTTTTTCGCCTTAGTTTTCCTCCTTCTAGTTACCGAAGCTGCTACAAAACGACATGCTTCACCGACATGACAAAGATTTTGTCTTCCCTAAGTAGGCAGGGCGCATCCTGCGAACACAAGCATTATGGCAGGGCTTCCCAACCGGTGGTCCGCGACCCCCATGGGGGTCGCGAGAGCCTTTTAAGGGAGTCGCGGGCGTCTGACCAGCGTGACAATTTTTATGCATACAGAATTTAAAAAATAACTGATCCATAGATTAAAATGAAAGTGCATGAATTTAAAGAATAAACGAGTATATTTTGGTCTTCGTGCGTCTTTTAATTCATTCGAGTAGAGCAGAGTAGTGGTGAACGGAAGGCAACGAAGGACAGTAGCTTCTTCCATTGTCTTTTCCTTGCTAGCACACGCGATCAAATGGATTCATTTTTTAATTGCTCTTTCCTTCTTACTGAGCTGTGAGTTGATGTATTAGTGTGCGTCCTGGTGCGTCGTTAAACGTGTAGAAAACCTCAATGAATGCGCAGTAGTAGTTAGCTCATTTGTTTTCTCTTTTTTTACAACTCAACTGGCCATTAACGCGTCGAGTCCCGAATCAATAACCGACCAATTTGTTGCTTTCACATTTAAAATTTTGCTGAGATTTTGGTTTACCGCTGCAAACTAAATATTGTCAACTTGAATAGGTAAAGTATTCAATAAATTTATAATAGTTACAGAAAAGAACAAGATTATGTTGAACTTTATAGACGGCCTCACCATGGAAAAGAAACGCAAGTATTCCGAGGATTATATGAAATTCGGGTTCACAACTATAATCTTTAATGGCGTCGATAAGCCACAGTGCGTGCTTTGTGGCGTTGTGTTGAGTGTTCAATCCCAAAATTCAAAAATGAATCAATGAAGCCATCAAAATTGAAACGGCATTTGGATACCAAGCATGTCGAGCATTGTACTAACAATCAATATGCAACTAGCTATTTGAAATTGGTTCACTGTTTTAGAACCCCTTGGTTCGAATTACACCTTGAAGCCAGCACCTTGCTATACATATTTGCGCCTTTGTTTTGATTTGCTTTGTTATTTTGACAGAATATTTGAGAGTGTGTTCATGTGAGTTCATTATTAGGGGCGCATTATTAAGCTTGGGACCGAGCTTGGGACCGATGTGCTAGTACTGACTGAGCGAAGAAAAAAATCGTTTTTGTATGGGACCTACTGGTCTTAGAGTTAGTCTATGGAATTAGTCTATGATAGTACTAAGGATGTGGACTTTTTTCGGCGTCATGAAGCAGGCTTGAAACGGCAGAGATTCGATGCCACTAGCACTGGCAGCATTCAACAACAAAACACAGCATTAGTGCAGGCGTCATATGAGACAGCTCTGGAAATCGCTAAAAAAAAACCTCATATGATTATGGAAACTCTGATCAAACCTAGGATGCTGAAAATTTGGTTCTTGGGGAAGCAAGTGAAAAGAAAATGCGGCAAGTGTCATTATCAAACAACACTGTGCAAAGACGAATTGCCCATATGTCCGAAGACGTGAAAGAACAAGTTATGGCAGAAATAAAACAATCTCCTTTATTTGCAATTCAACTCGATGAACGGACGTCAGTTCCTGTGTGCAGCTGTTGGTGTTTGCTAAGTACGTATGCTCTGCTGGCGATTTAAAGGAGGAGTTTCTTTTCTGTTGTGACTTGAAAACTACTACCAAAAGTGATGATATCGTGGCTAGAATCAAGGCGTTTTTTTTTTATTTGGTGACTTGCAGTGGAAAAAACTTTTTGGGGTTTGCACCGATGGAGCACCTGCAATGCTTGGCAAGAAATCTGGATATCCGAAAAAGGTCAAGGAGCTTGCTGCACATGCCGCAGGTGTCCATTGCATGATCCATCGATATGCTCTTGCCAGCAAGACGTTGCCGGAAGGGTTAATGAAAGTACTGGAATTGGTCATAAAGATTGTTAACTGTGTTAAGTCTGGAGCCCTGAATACACGTTGATTCAAGGAACTCTGCAAGGAAATGTACTCAGATCATGAGGTTTCTCTTTTCTACACTTCCGTACGCTGGTTGTCGAAGGGTAATGTACTCAACCGTGTTTTCGAGTTGAAGGACGAGATCCAAACGTTTTTGCAAGCTCAAGGGAAAAATGATGTCCTTACACATTTTAATGAAGGAGACGTTCAGAAGCGTCTCGCTTACTTAGCTGATGTTTTTGAGCACCTGAATTTGCTGAATTTGAAACAATCCAATCTTGTTCACTTCCCAGATCATTTTCATGCATTCGCGGAAAAACTAAAAAATTGGCGCCGAAAAGTTAGGATGGGAAATGTTGCCATGTTTGATCGTCTGTACAATATGACCGATAAAGCGAGCAAGCGAGCTGACTTTCGGCTCTCCAAGCAGAAGTTATTACACATTTGGGTTCACTGGAGCAGCGATTTGAGAAGTATTTCCCCGAGTTGAAGCAAGAAGTAGCTGCTTTAGTTCGCAACCCGTTTTCATCTTCATTGGATGTGGCTAGCCTTCCAGATGAGATAAAGGATGAATACTTGGACCTGAAAACGATACTTCGTCTCGCGATTTATTTCATGAAAAGAAACTGAGCCAGTTCTGGTGTGCTATGTATGGCTCCTAATCCCATTCAATGTCGTAATAAATCAAAAAGATCGAAAATTGATGTATTTCTTTATTTTTTATCGCAACATAATCACATTAGTTTTCCAAGGGGGTCGCGGGGCCATTACTGATTCAAAAAGGGGGTCGCGAGCTATGATTGAGTCGGCAATCAAACTCGACTGTAAACTATTGTGCTGAAAGTTTTCAATGTGACACTGAAATATTACACCGTGCAATAATCCAGAACTTTCATCAATTTAGTTGTCATTTTCACATTTTTACTCTTGTTTTGTGAATTATTTACTCTAATATTTTTGTTATTAAGAAAACTAAGCCACTGTTTCAAAGTTGCGGTTTGAACGTTTTTTTCGAGGAAGTTATTATTGATACAAGTGTGTTTAAGGCGAGAATTATTATCTAGTTATCATCAACTAATCTATGCGTGACAATACTGAAGCTATCAACAGTATTAGTTCTTTAATCATTCATCATTGAAAGGTTGGTTGAACGATTTCATCTCTGACAAGTTCTCTGACTTTCTGGTCTAGAATTCAAACATTTTCAAAAGTTTCGAGTACCCTTAGTGGAATTTGTTTCAAAATCAGGGATATTATTTTTAAATTTTTAGAAGATTTTCTAAATTTTGATATAACGATAAGTTTTTTAAAACTTTTCAGGGAAGTTTTCTAACCAATAAAATCTCTTGAACGAGGTAAGATGGAAACCAAAGAATTGTAATTCCTACAGGAGTTGTTGTCCTAGCTCATAGTACGATGCGAACGATTGGGAAGACGGTGTTTACCATATTTTTATATAGTTTCATGGGCAATTCATATCATTATGGTCATATGAATGATTTTCATATAGACTGCTTCTTTGGTTTGTCATTGATTAACACTTAAATTTCAGGAAAAGTCCCACCTGATCTTCTGTAGAGCTCTTTGCTAAAATTTTGGGAAGTTTCCTCCTGACTTGTAGGCAGTGAACTTCTTGGCAGTCACTCCTGATTTTCTTCAAAATTCTCGTCTAACAAGCCAAACTTACTTCCAGAAATATTTGGTAAGTTTTTTTTTCCTGAGCTTAGTTACTTTATAAACTTCTGATGAGTCCTGAACTGCGAGGAAAATTAATCCAAAACATTGGGAAAGTATTCATCAGAATTTCTTGAAAACACTCTTGGAAACTTCTTGGAAGTTTCTTCCAGAACTTCTGAAAAGTGCTCTCCTGAGCTTCAATGCAGTTTTCTCCTGAACTTAGGGGAAGCTTGTGCCAAAATTTCTGAGAAATTCCTGCGTGAACTACTAGGGCTTAGAAGTTCTTAGAAGTCTTATTTTCTAAGAAGTCTCTTTCTGAACTTCTAGAAGTTTTTTAGTTTTCTAGGATGTAGCCTAAATAGTTTTCTAGGATGTACTCTAAATTGTGGGTAGTTTTTTCTATACTTCTAGATATCAGAAACTAATTCTATAAATCACTTAACTCGAGGGTAAATTTCCAAATCCCTAGTGCAAATGTACTGAAATGATTTCCTTAGACATACCTTAGAAAAAAGTCAGAGTTCTAAGCTTAATTTTAAAAACAGTTGTTCTGACTCCGTTCGACCACTGACTGTGCTTGAGAACCAATGTTAAGATCACAAAAGTATTAAGCTAAAAAATAAAATTTACTTCTTGTTGTTCCGACCCACATGCTTAATGAATTGAACTCTTGGACAATTTTCTACCACTTCTACTTTACATTAGTTTTGCGGACTCCATACTACAAAAGCCTCTGGAGATGTCTACTTTAAAGATTAACTTTAATCTTTTCGCTAAGCCATTCGATTTAATGGTAATTTGTTTCATTTTGAATAGGATGAGACTTACTTGAGGTATATTGTTTTTTCTGTTAATTAATCTGCACTGAAAATTAATTTTCGTTTATATTACGAAATCAATGGTAGAACTAACAAATCTATTCGTTGTTTTCTGCAACGAAACTGATTTGTACGTTTTAAGAAGCTTCCTTTGTATATATTGCCGCACGTGCAACCGTCAAAAGCACTAAGCATTAGATAACACAGAAAGCAAATTCGTTCATTCTACGAAAACAATACAAAGAGCTACGAGTAGTATGTTACCAATAAAAAAGAAACTTCTCTCTGGTGGTGCATAAACGACTGACAGATCTACTTTATCGGCTCAAAAGGTAATTGAAAAAAAATGGACACCACGAGGGTTCTTTAATGTTTCTGACATGGGTTTCGATCGTATATATTTAGGAAGAACTATTATTGAGTCCGTGGTTCTTCTCACTAAACCATGTTGACTCTTGAGAAGTTCGTTGATTATTGTGCATGAGGTTCTCACTCTCGACAACGCATTCATTTCTATTTTGGGATAAATTAATGATTCCCGCCATCCCAACAGGAACACCAACACTTATGAGTACGCTCGAAAAAAAGCAGCGATTGGCTGGTCTTCACGGAATTCATTTTGTGCATTGTACGAAAATAGTGTAATGATAGCTCTTTGTTAGATGACAAGCCATATGAATGTTTCATACAATTTACGAGACATTTGTTCAACCTACACAATCCATATTTACGAAACGAGTGAAAGCTTATCTACGAAAATAAATTTTGAGTTTGCAAAAAAGAGAGGGCAGACGGCAGAGGGCATAACGGAGTCGAAGTCATTTTGATTACACAATAAATATTGTGTTTGTGCTTTTAAAAAAAACTTGGTTTGGTGAACCGAAGTACTCGGGCAATAATCAAGATTAGAGATAACAATTTTATAATAAGATGTGGAAGGATAACAAGGTATTAGTTTTATAGATCGCCAGCCACTACAGAGCTTCAATTGATGGTGAGGTAACTGAACCGAGAAGGTATCACGACAAAACATGGATATAGCGGCAGAGAAGGAACACTAATCAGATTCTAACATCAACTCTCCTTAAAATTCAATATATTTGATTCATTTACTCTAAATCAAGGCCCGCCAACACTTTGCTGATTGGTTTGGGTTGGTGTTTTCGAAGCTGGAGAATTTCAATCGGCTCAGATTGACCGTCAGATGCTCGCTGCATTTCCATACGAAATGGTCGATATTAGTAGTCCCTGCCGCAGACCCAATGGTCTGAAAGTTCAATTCGGATAGTATGTGCATTCTATGAGTTGTGATGGCACCAGTCAGCACATAACACGAATGAAATTGCGCCGCACGTCCATATGCTTTATTCGATAATTGAGGGAGAATTGAATGCCATCATCTACTCAGTTTCCCATCTCCCCATTCACGTTGCCAGCTAATCTAGGTCTTAAGAAGAGTCAATGGGAAAAAATCTGGAAGGCGAAAATGTCGCCTTTCATAGCGCTTACTTCAGCCAGTGAATCCGCCTTATCATTGCCCGGAATCGACCCCAGCGAATTGGTCAACATCCATACTTCTCGCGTCAAAGTCACGACTTCAAAGTTCACCCCATGACAAGTTACGAATATACCCAATAGGTATTTGAGTGACTACGACTGGATATCCACCAGCCCAGGGCTGAAAATCTCGATAATCAAGGAACTAATTAACTAACCAATGAGAAGGCACTCAAGCCATGGTGAAAGTGTAAGAGCGTATCTACAAAGCACTCATACTTTTACATATTCCAAATGGGAAGTACGTTGACTGTTTGACCAACTTCACTGACCGAACAGAGAGCTTAGACAGTCGGAAAAAATGAAGTAGTGCTCAGGTGATAGAGAAGCCTAGATAGATAGAGACTATAGTATCACCTCCCCACGATGGTGTGATCTCGGCGATATTTTTTCTCAAAGATAGATCAAAAGTCACAGTGGAACCGATTGGTATCTACCAAAGATGGATCCAGACCCCTGAAGAGCTCAGGGTGTGGATTTAAAGGTGCCAACCCCTCGACCCAACAAAACCCCTCCCGTGCCTCTAGACTTGGTCCTCTCCTCCTTGATTCCACATATCGGTATTACTTCGGGAAGGGGGCTTTAAGCACTCGCTTATGTCTAACCACATAGTACTTTATTAGTTAGTTGATCCCTCTGACCTGCCACCGGTCATTTCGACTTGGAGCTCGAGAACGATCGTGTTAACCGCATCCCAGATGTTCCGGTCTGCATAACAGACGAACCAGCCTCGGGCTGAAAGTCTCTTTAAAAAAGACATCCATCCATCCATGTTCCGGTCTTACCACATTTTCCGGACTAAGTCATCCGGGGTCATGTCTCGATCACTGTATACCAGTACCCGATTCTGGAAGTAATTTCCCAGAATCCTGTACAAGCACCCAGGAACTCGGAGGCGTTGGAACGAGTTGGCATCCCTCCCAACATTTCTCACACCCTGGGTGAGCACTGCACAGTACTGGACTTCCCTTCTCTTGCGCCACGGACAATATGACATCCATCGTTGATTTTCTCTTACTTAACCGGTTGTTGGACAGGCCGTCTATACCCGCCGAGTACTTCGACAGCCTGATTACCCTCTCGAGCAGCATACCCGCCAGATCCCTCAGAAATATCGGTCGAAAACGCCGATGGATCAAATGGTGGCTTCCCTGTCATAGTTAGTAATACAAGGATCTGGCGTTTCCAAGCGTCCGGGAAGACACCCTCGTCTAGACATCTCTGCATTACCAACCTGACCATTTTTTGGTAGCCAGCAAATTAGCCGTATTGATATCTAGGTTCTGGGTACCATCTGGTCCAGGCATTTGTTACCTTGATCGACTTTGCTATCACGATGAGTTCGTCATCCGTAACTGTTACCTGTACTCCATCCTCCGTGTTGTTGTTGTCCTTTCCCCGCTATGATAGCATTATGGTCTTGGATACTGAAAAGCTGGTCACTGGACAAATCTACGGTGGTGAAGGACCAGGGACTCGGGTCGTGGCTCAGATAGAGTCCCCCAATGATCACCAGCAGTAACTCTGGTGATTGCTCGGTAGTGGAAGCGTCGCCCCATTGGTCCGTATTAGTTTTCAAACACGAACCCTAGAAGTAAGCTCGCGGCTGTATTCGTTCTGCGTCGTACCGTCCGTTTGCATCCTCCGTCTTGAACGGAGGCTTGTTCTGCAGAGGTCGGCGATCGACTCTGTCCACCAATGCACCAGTGACATCCCATTTTTAGGTTTCACCATCCTAAGGATTATCGCACACACGTATTAGTAGCACTATGAGGTGATCGCCGCACGAGTCCTGATTTTCGCTTTTATTCCGTTCCCGCTCAAGTGATCCATCAAATACTTCATTATTGAAGCATGATGACCTCCACCTGCGGGAAAATGGAGTGGGAGTTATTCAAACTACACGCTACTTAGTATTGCGGACAATATTAAGTTGAAACGCTAAGCTGGCTACTGATGATCGACTTCGATCCGTTTTTTTATGGTACGTTCTCTTGGTACCTACGTTAGCCAAATCTACATTGAGCTTAGCCAGGGTCTCTAGCAGGATCCGGCCGTTAGGGTTGATGAGGTAACTTCCCCACTCAAGGGCCCAGCCGTTGAAATCCTCCGCTCTCACCAATGAATTTGAGCTACTTAGATCCGCTTTAATACAATTGACCATTCGTCAAAACTGGCAAATCTTGGCGGCGAGTAAGGGCTGCAGAAGAACACTGCATTCACCTTGACTACTGCGATGCTCTTGTTTAAAGTGGATAAAAACTTTTGAACCGCGTAATTGCACGAAATGACTTTTTACAGCACTGGCCACCACACTAGCTTGACGACCTCCATCATACCATAGTTTGGTACTTCCGGTCTCCAGGTATTTTTTGATTGTACGGTGTAAAAATTCCTGCACACATGTAGATCGAACAGCTCACGAACTATGTACTTCTGCCGTATTCTAGCTCGAAACAAAGCAACCACAGCACTACGTTTCTATTCGAGATTCGGATGACACTCGATTACAAAAAGGAACGCATACATCCACTGACAATCCCACAGATCCAATGTAAACAAAGCGACGAGGGGTCGTTCAATGCAGGTTCATGTGCAACGTGAAGCCTGTCCACGTTAAAATTCGGACACTTTTCTTTCGTAGCGTAGATTTTGTAGTGTAGTGTAGTGTAGTGTAGATTTTGAATTACTTCACTGATCGCTGAAAAGCTTCAGTTATATGACAATTAAAACTCTCCACTTTATTTTGTGGTAAAACATGTTTACATTTTTGTTACATTCAGTAAAATGGCGTCAAGCAAAAGTCAAGCAAAGTTTTTATTTATGAATGACACTTGGACCCCAGAAGGGTGCATCCGTGTCTAACGAAATTATTTTTTCGTTAATCTTTTCCATGTACAATATTTCCAGTAATTCTTTTCCCATTCCACTTCATTTCGTCCTTCTCAACTTTGATTCTTTAACTTCTCTACTTCTCCTTCTACTCTCGTTCTGCTCCGTTGATTTGTTTCGATTTGTCTTGCTTTTTTCGATTATTCTACTTTTCTTTATCACTGTTTTTATCCTTCTTTTTTACTTTTCTCCATCTTATATATTTTCCTCTGCTAATCTTTTTTCAATTGTTTCCCTTCTGTTTCTCTTACGGTCTTTAACTTGCTTGTGCTTCTGCTCTTCCGATTTCTTTTCTTCGATTTTCATTCATCCACTTTGTCCACTTCGCTTTTCTCCTTCTTCTTCGATTGTTTGACTTTTTTCTGTTCATTCACGTTATCTTTTTCACTTTTTTATTTTTATTTTTTCCACTGCTTTGCTTTTTCCGTTGGTGCTTCCTTCAATTTCCTCTGCTTTTCATTTTTTCTCCGGTTTTTTCTTCCACTGCACTCCCGCTTCGGTTTTCTTCTTCCACTGATTCCGTTCAGCTATCGTCTTCGGCTATTTTCCCTTCTATTGCTGCGTTAGTTTGCTAAATTTTTTCATGCTTCTTGCGAATTATTCAACTTGTATCTCTGTTAGTTTATTCTTCTCTTTTGACTTTCCCCTTTAATTTTTTTTCTTCTGCCAATCTTATTCCATTTTTTCCCTTCTGTGTCTCTTCGTCTTCAAATTCTTGTGCAGAAGCTTCATTCTTCCGATTCTATTCTTCGACTTCTCATCATTCACTTTTTCCACTTGGCCTTTTTCTTTTTCGATTGTATTATGTTTTTCTCATTCACGTTGTCTTCTTCTATTTCACTTTTTCATTTTGCTTCCTTCCACTGCTTTGCTTTCTCCGTTGTACCTCCTTCAATTTCCTCTGGTGATTCATTTTTCCTCCATCCGCTTCAGTGTTCATCTTCCGCTGATTCCGTTACAGCTTCTCGTCTGTCGACTACTGCAACGGCTTCTCTTCTTCGGCTTACTGCTATGGCTACAGCTGCTATATATCCGAACGGTTTTTGTTCAGTTTGTATTCTTCCCATACTTGTTTTCATCATTGGTTTCTTCTTTCGCTTATATTTTCTCCAGTTTTTCTTCATCAATTTTTGTTTGTCCATCCGGTTTACATCGGATGTTTCACTTTTCTCGTTTTTCTTCTTCGGCTATATTTCTTCTTGTTGCGTTTTCTGGTTTCGCTACAGTTTAGAAATCAGTCTTTTTTTCTCTATAAAGTTCAGCATTCGTGTGATTTGCTCCTCTATATTTCCCAGGGCGTCATGACAGGTAGTCCCAATGTTATTTTCCTGCCCTTTTGCAATAATTCCTGAAAAGAACAAAGTTCCGGATCCACAATCGGGCGATGAAAAACCAATCATCTACGAAACCTACACGTGTTGCCCGTTTTTTGAATCGATGCTCTTCTTAAAGGAACAGATGAGACCCGAAAAATCAGGTGGAAAAATCCAATCCGGTGATTTTGAGGCAAAAAATACTGAAACTGCTACCAAAGATGATGAAGCTGAGGCACTTTCAAAAGTTTGCTGCCTCATGTCCAGAAGCTGAAGCCGAAAAAATAAATGCATTATCACATGCAGGTTCCAACTATTTGCAGAAATTTGTGTACCCAAAAAACAACCCCTAAGCGATCCAAACTAGAGCGTGGATGTTTTCAGAGCGTCATTTTCTGTTAATACCGTATCATACCAGCATTCCAAAACCTTAACGTCCTAGGAATGAAATTTTCAATCACGTTCAGCAAACTCCTCTTTCATCAAGGGGTCCATAATATCGTGACTAATCACAGTTTGAGAATCAAGCCGAGGTTGTGGCAATCGAATATCACGTCGAACCGATTCACACCACAGCCCATTGTCCAACAGCCCGAGCAAAGGATTATGCCAAATTGATAACGAAGTTCTGTCTGAGGTTATCAGCACTTTTGATCACTGAATATGTTATCATTGAGGGCTGAATAAAAAGCCAAAATAACAGAATATATAACAAAAAAATTATCTGGGTGAATATCATAATAATAACTTATTTTGTTATCACTGCGAACAACTTGATGGATAACAAATCCTGTATTGTAAGCAACCGTATTAGAAAGAGTTTCAAATAATGTTATCGTAGGTGGAAATCAAACTCTCATGCTAATAACTGGACAAAAATTTCGATGTAAAGCAAAATTTCTTGTTGTTCAAATATGCCGAAGATATTTGGAAGTTTTCCACAACTCAACTTGGCGACGTTCATAAAAATAACAGAGAGTTAGTAAAATGATAACATATGATAACAAAATTTGCTGATGGTGATAACTAAATTTGTTATGCGATTACAGCGGAAATCAAAACGATAATTGCGATAACAGAACTTGTTGCATATGTGCTAACAGCTTGTTATTTTCCTTTGCTAGGGAATCTCATCATCTGCCAGACACCCAAGCAACACAAAATTGTCATGATTGGTTACAGCAATTTGATTGTGACTTAATTGGGTCTCATTGAAATTAATTCAACTGAATTGCATCAAGTGTGCTACTAGGGCAATACTACACGGTTATTACTTTACCGTTTTCAAGTGCAGCACTGTAGTAGAAATTTTTGAAACGTGCTTAAGAGATCTTGTTTGGGTCCGTTTTTAAAGGCTGTCCACGTTAAATTTCGGACACTTTTCTTCCGGTGTAGATTTTGCATCGCGGATCGCTGAAACGTTTCATTTATAAGACAGCTGAAACTGTCCACTTTATTTCGTTGCGGCAGCATATCACATTCTTTAAATTCAGAAAATGGCGTCAACATCAAATGGACGAACGCAATTGTTACGAATGACAGCAAAATACGAATTATCGGCTACGAGATTGCTAAGATCTAATCTACTCGAACAGTTCCTTGTTGTAGTGTCTGCAAGTCATTTGACAGTACTTGACTGTGGACCGATGGTTGAAGTGGAACAAATCGAAAAGTTTGCCTGACAATGAGTGCCGAAGGTGGTAGTGAGAACGTCCCTATCTTCTCTGCAGCTATGAGAAGTTGGAAGTCAAAATCATATGTATCAAAAGTGAATGCAGAGTCAATAGACTAGACACAACCGTGATGACAAGTTAAACTTCACTGCAAAAGTCGTACTAAGGATGCTTTACACATAATTTTTCTTGATCGAACATCTTCTACTAGATGTTTTAAGTGGAGCGATTCGAAAGCCTACGTAATCGATAGACTTTCAACAGGTTCTGAGTCTGGCTTTTCACACCGACAGCATGAAGAGAAACAGCTGTTGCTGAATCTTTCATGAACAAAGAAAGTGTCCAAATTCTCAGAAAATAGTATGCTCTGACTTGAGTAGGCCATATGTAGCATATGGTCGAAAATCTAACAATTTTCGTATCTACCGGCAGCTATCAATAAAGATGTGCACGAGAAAGAATGTGTGCAAAGTGAACGCATAGGTCCCCAACCGATCAGATGACACGTTAACTCACTGCCAACACCATCTGTTTTTGCTGAACATTGCCTCTAGTCATTCTATGGATTTATGGATTAATCCGTTCAGGAATGGTATAAGGTACAAGAGAGTCAAATCACGTGCAAAAACCAGCCGATCCACCAAACTGTCCAGAACTTTGCCCAATAGAGAAATACTGGGCTCTAGTTAAGCGGAAACTCTTCTTAATTAAGTAGAAAACCAAATAGTTACGATGATTTCAAGAGAAGATGGAGAACCGTTTTAAGGATACCTTAGAATACCTGATGGTAGCTGTACCCCAGAAAGTTGGAGAATTTCATAAAAAGAATATGGAGTGAAATAAACAATCATTTCGTTGAATTATGTGTAAATTGGTTTTGCTGCAATTAAAGGGCGAACACGAAATTATTGTGACACCGAAATGTCTCCAATTTTCTTATAATGTTTAGAATCAAACCAAAATTTTAGGGTAGTTTTATACATATATTTACTTCGAAAATCAAAAGAGAAGTTAATCGATGGAGCCTTGAGTGTAAAATTGAACGCATTTTCGCTTGATGCCCTCCATCAAAGTCTTTGCAGTGCCATCCGGTACCAGTTTCTCAGTTTTTTTTTCATTTTCTTAACATGTCCTTCTCGTCTTTGACTGTCTTCTTGCTCTTTCCGAAGTTCCCGCTTCATCATTGCCCAGTACTGCTCCACCGGGCGCAGCTCCAGACAGTTTGGCGGATTCATGTCCTTTGGAACAAAATGGACAGAATTGGCCTCATACCACTCCAGGACACTTTTAGAATAGTGGCATGATGCCAAATCTGGCCAAAATAGCGGAACTTTGTCGTGCTGCTGCAAGAACGGCAAAAGGCGCTTTTCGAGGCACTCAGATTTGTAGATCTCGCCATTTACTGTGCCCTTTGACACGAAAGGCTCACTCCTCAGTCCGCAAGAGCAGATGGCCTGCCAAATGAGATATTTGGAGGCGAACTTCGACATTTTCTTCTTCTTCAATTTGTCGTCCAGATAGAACTTCCTCTTGCCGCTGAAAAACTCCAACCCCGGAGTTTGCTTAAAATCGGATTTTATATACGTTTCGTCGTCCATCACACAGCAGCCATATTTTGTCAGCATCTTCTCGTAGAGCTTCCGTGCCTGAGTTTTAGCCATCGATTGTTGCCGCTCATCGCGGTTTGGGAAGTTCTGTACCTTGTATGTATGTAGTCCAGCTCTCTTCTTTGCATTCTGGACGTAGCTCTGCGACATGCCGATCTTTTTAGCCAAATCACGGCTTGAGACGTTGGGATTTGCTTTAATCATCCGCTTCCACCTTTCCCTCCGTCTTTTTGTACTCCGGTTCCGGTTTTCTTCCAGCTCCTTTGCCGTGGTCCAACGTCAACCGCTCCTGGAACCGCTTCAACACTCTGGAGACGGTTGAATGGTGAATGTTCAACATTTTTCCCAACTGCCGGTGCGACAGGTCAGGAAATTCCAGGTGTTTGGAAAGAATTTGTTCTCTCGACTCGCGTTGGTTCACCTCCATTTTCGTTGAATCGAAAAACACGACTTCGAGTTTGACAGCATGTAAACCATACACATCAATGAGAAAGTGTGCAAATTTGGTTGATTTTTACCCAATGGTAAAAAAGTTATGCCCTGTTGAATGTCGCAGTAATTTCGTGTTCGCCCTTTATCTTGGTGTCCAAAATTCGTGGACAGGCTTTAATAATGACTGTTGAAGTAATGTAGTGGTTCAATTGCCGGACCCTGTAAAGTTACTCCTAAGAACGAGGAAAACATCCAATTTGAACCCTGTTCTACTCACACGAAATTCAAGTTGGCGACACACTTTCCACTTCCCAACCGGGGAATGACTTCTAGGTCAAGAATTATGCAGTAAACACGAAAATGTTGACACGAAAAACTACCAGTTTGGCGTAAACTGCAACAAAAGACCGTTTTGTCCGTGGAGAAACTTTCCGAATGCTCCGGGACATGGAAAATCATCATCCTGCACTTTTGCTTCCTTGCTTCGTTTTGCTCGTCTGGAAGTGGAAGAAAATATGGGGAACAAAGAAAATTGGCAAATTACTCGTAGTTATCATTTCAGTTTACTACATTCTTCCAGCGACTTTGTGTGCAGTTGGGGGAAAAAAAAAGTTTTTCTCTCACGCGTTTTTCATGCAGTAAAAATTATTCCTGTTACTCGACTGCGCGGCGATGGTGGAAGAATTATGCCAACTTTATGCTGTTGTTGTTTTGGAAAGTATTTTCTCTATCTTGATCTTTCCAATGTAGACAATAAACTTTTCATTTGACTTTTTTTTCTGCTTCTGTTGAGTGGTTACAATTACTGTTCAGACGATTTCTTTTATTGTGTACATTTTGCTTGAATATTTAAACTTTTGCGAATACAAAAGAAACATTTGTTTTTAAAAGCGTCGTGCAATCTGATTTAAATCTGATTTGCTCTAGTGCCCATTTCGGAATCAATTTCTTCACTTTTCTCAAATCTAACCCAGCCAGGCAAATACCAAAATTCAATCACCTTATTCCGTTGCAAAATCTCCGAGACCCCCCCCCTCTCCGCTCAAACCAATCCAAATTTACTCACCGATAAAGAGAGAGAAAACACTGACTAGAGAGAATCACTATCTATTCCACTTGGGGAAAGGCAGAAGAGATACCCATCAAGAAATTCAATATTCCATAAAAACCGCTTTTCAACGACTCCTGGAGGAACGATAAGGCACTGGAGCCGACCCCGTGCAGATCAATATCCAGCTCCTTGCAAGCAAGCAACGACGACGACGACCTTCGAAAGCTGGTGCCGAACAACTCTCGACGAAGACGGTATCTACATGTGCCGCAGTACAGCTCCAAACCAAGCCATGTCGTAAAAGTTCAAATATTTTATTCCCTGCACCCTCCCCCCCTTCAGCCCTACGAGCGAAAGCAATCGGAGTGCGAGTGAGCATTTGAAAGTGAAATGGAAATCGGATGAAGCCCGCATCATCATCATCGCCAGGCAAGTTGGGAGGAAAAATCGATTCTTTCACGAGAAGGAAGAGTAGGCTGGGTGGCGGGAAAAACTTTTGTTCTCTTAAGTAAAATTTTCCTTTAAGAATCTCCCACCGCCGAGTCGACGACCGAAACCCGAAATGAAATTTCCACAAACGTCATCTTCCAGCAGGCTAAGACCACTCATTTCTCATTCATCGACTCCGCGATTGAGTCATCCAGTTCGAAACAATGTTCCACCGTTTTGCCGGGCTTGATTACACTCGGGGCCGCGCACTTCTTCGTCGATAGGGCAATAAATTTCCCATTTTCCTCGAATAAACACACGGCCTCGGCCGGGGAGAAAAGCCGATGATGGTGCCGGAAAAGGTATTTCCTTCCCCCCCTCCCCCCCTTCGGTCGGTCGGTCGGTCGGTCGTGCGAATCTAGCCGGAGCAAGGAGCAAGCTCAAGAAACGAACTAATTTTCACTCTATTAATTTGATTCACGTTTACTTTTCTGGATTTCGTTTTCCTCCCATCGATACAGTTTTTCCAAGGGGTCGTGAGGGTTGTCGGAAGGTTTGAGAAAAAAAAGGGAAGCCAGGATAGGGCCAATTTCACGTCGCTTTGGTTCCTTGCAAGCACCGAAGCATCGGGCTAAGAAAAGGGGCAGGTGATGTGCTGCTTGCTGGCAGTTTTTCACGGATTGACCTCTTCTTCGTTGGCCGCCGAGCACTTTGGCGTGATGGTAATTAAATTAAATTTATTTTCCCCGTTAACGCCCTTTTTTTCTGCAACGAGGTTGGGAAAGTAGGGTTAGATTGAGGGTAAGTGCAGTGGCATGCGAGGTACCTGGATCGGGATAATGGAAAGCGAAGTGGATGTTTGAAGGTGATGAGGATCGATTCGCTCTGTTTTCATAGCTATTCATTAGCAATCTCGTCAAGTGTGCATACGGGTATTCAAGGGTTGGTTAAGTTGAGCGATCTGTGACTAATAAAGGATTACCACGAATAGGAGACATCTCTCTAGAAGCAACACATGTGGAGAACCTCTAATAAGACGGAAACATGACAGCATCCCGAATGTGGAAATATAAGTGATTAGTGTTGAATGGATTTGAATTATTAGACCTAATCAATTTTAGAAAACCGTCTAATAGGAAATATCAGGAAATATCACTACTAGCAAAACTGAGCGAGTGCTGATCAACCTATGACGAAATAATGAATTTACGCGTGCTAGAAGGTGAGGCTCACTACAGTCTGGTTAATTTAAGAAATTTGTTGGGTGAAATCAAAACGTTTAGTGATGCTCGCCTTGATTCTCCATCTCTAGTAAAATTCAAAAGGGTGGTACAAGCCACTATTGCAATTCAAAAATTGCACAACAGGCACAAAATGCCTTGTGATGTAAAACAAGCTACATCCCTGGTGGAGGTTTATGATGGGTCCCCAGAGATGTCATGCGTACTTTTAGATTTAACAAATTAATTTTAACAAGCACGAAAAATTCTCCCTCGTTTAATTTCAAGCCAAAGAAGGCGTAAATAACGAAATCGTTTGCAACCTTGCATTTGCCATACAACAATGTTTGCAACCTTTCATTCAACAGGCATGATTCAGGCATTATTTGGCTTTAATTTGCATGAAATATCTCATCATTTTCTGCTAAATCTAGCATTTCCTTTATGTGCATTAAATTACGCAGAAAATACAATGTTTCTTTTCATCTGTGCATAGACCAACATATTTAAAAATGAAGCTGACATGTAAGCACTTTGCGCTAAAGTAGGACAGAACCCTCATTAACAAGGTGATATCAGGTATTACATATTCGGAAACTAAAAGCATCCTGAAGGCGGCAAGGTAACATATTGTAAACGATCTCATGCATAAGGTTTTGGAGAGTACGAATGAAAATGTTGAAAACTCGGTTAAGGAGTCAAGAGTTTTTTATTTGTCCAGACGAGTTCGGGGCTACAGATACCCAGCTAGAGGAAGGGGTCGTGGCCGTGGTAAAAAAATTACTTTCTATCAATCACAACATCCAAGAAATAATCAAAATCGTAGTGGAGGTCGTGGTTCGACCGATGTTCTATGCCCATACACAGCAAAACCAATCAGCTTGCCATGTTGAACAAACAGGACAGTGTAATTAGCACTCTTATCCTCAACAACAATCATGTAATAATCACTCTTTAGAAGTAACCCCTGGGGCAGCATGCACATTCAAGATAAATGTCACTGCCGCTGTCTTTATATGTCCAATGACAAATTTACCAGAAGCACAATGTACATTAATGGTAGAATATGGATCAGATATATGTGCAAACGTCATCTTCCAGTAATTAAAGTAAACAAACTTGAATCAGCACAAATTTTCATATACTTGAAAAAGGCTTCCCTATTCCCACCGATGGCATTTTAGGGCGCGACTTTTGTTTGCAGAGCGTAATTAAAAGTGAACCGATCCTGATGGTAGGTAACAGTGGAAGGTCTTGTTCTCTTTACCCTTCTTTACACCAAAAGAAGGGTATTAAGATCGCTTGAAAATTGACTTTTATCCAAGGCCCAAAGGGCTCAGTGTCATATACCATCCGACTCAGCTCGACTGAACTGAGCACATGTCTGTGTGTTTTTATGTGTGTGTGTATGTGTGTGTGTGCGTTTTTTTCCTCATAGAACGCTATTGATTTTTTTTTTATTCGGACATCTCGTTACGAAGATATGAACGAAACAGTACTTGACGGCTTATTATAATAGTAATCAAACAGTTTAGTCTCCAATTACATACTAAACTATTTGTGTACCGATTTTGGTTTTGCTAGCGCCAAGTTATATAATCTTCAAATAACTGGTCCAAATTTCATTATGATTGGATAATCCTTCATGGAGATATGACCAAAACAATACCTGAGAGCACATAATTGTGAGATGAAAATATACTCGTTGCAGTGCCAAACCGAACAAGACCAATCACACCAATCGATGCCGTTTGCATTCTAACTATTGTGTAGCATCTGGTACGTTGTATAGCACATACAGCGGGCTAGCCACACTTTGCGACTCTATAGAGTTAGAGTTGGATCGATTGGTTCGAGTGGTCCGGTTTTGAACTGCAACGAGTTGGTTCGAATATTACACAAAGTGTTATTTACTATAACTACACAATTTTCAATGAGCATGTACTTATTAAGCATCTTGAATCAATATCGATAATCAAAATTGACGCTTGGGTTTGTCTAATTATTCATTCTATGGACTGAATACATGAAGTTTCTAATATTTATGTAATTTCTTCTGTTATATTGAGCTACAAATCGTGAAACAATTTGGATTTCTGTGTTTTATTCTGATGTGATTTGGATACGAACTAGCATTTAGCTGAAACTAATAAAATGTAACAGAGGTTGTTGCCATAAGCCATGAAATAAGCCGGGTTTCAAAATATCTAATAGAAACATAGCTCTGTGAAGTGACATAGGAATATGTGTAGAGTGTGGCTTCAGGCCTGAATATTGCTCTGGAGGAGTGATCAGCCTTTCGGGATTCTGACGGGCAGGTTGATTGGATAATGTTCTATATCCATTAGGCTGATGCAAAATTCGAAATATTTGCTCCCCTAAGCTTAATCGACGCCAATTTGAGTCCTGATAGTCCCAAAAAATTTTAACACATTTGGTTTTGATTTGGCTTTTGCACACGCTAATCAAAGTTTGTATGGGAATTAGTATGAAGAATCTCAAACTTACATTTCCAGATCCCTAACATCTTGATATTATGTCCTTAAACCAAATCTTATAAAGATTCATATAGTGTAAGTTGCCAACTTACAAAATGCCGCAGATACCTGACATGAAAATTTTATACAAAAATAGTTATTCAACAAATATAATAATAAGAAGTAAAAATATGTAATGTATATAAAATATATAGATATAAAATATATAAAATGTATATAATAATATAAATAAAATAAAATACATAAAATATATGAATATAAAATATAAAAAACACACTGAGTTGATTAAATAATAAGAAAACAAAAATAAGAATTAAACATCATACCTAAAGTGTGTATTTTATGTTTTATTGAATAACTATTTTCGTATAAAATTTACATGTCAGGTATCTGCGGCATTTTGATAGTTGACAACTTACACTATATGGATGTATATAAGATTTGGTTTAAGGACATAATATCAAGATGTTAGGGGTCTGGAAATGTAAGTTTGAGATTCTTTATACTAATTCCCATACAAACTTTGAATAGCGTGTGCAAAGTCAAATTAAAACCAAATGTGTTCAAATATTTTGGGAACTATCAGGGCCCAAATTGGCGTCGATTAAGCTTAGGGGAGCAAATATTTCAAATTTTGCATCAGTCTAATATCCATGGCTCCTCTTGCTAGTAAATTTACAAACTGCGGAAGTGGTTGCTGTGGATTTTCTGGCAGTCTCAATAGGTGAGGACTCGCTTTCTGGACCATGAACGGCAACTATTTAAGCAAAAGTAGGAATTAGGGAACGCCCATTAATTACGTCACGCAAAAAATGACTTTTCATAACCCCCTTTTGTCACGTTATTCGTATGGACTCTCAATTTTTATTTTTATTTGTATGGATCGTCACGTTTTCCTAAACCTCGCCTCCCCCCTGCTGCGTGACAAAATTAAGCATATTGGTAAGTAAGACGGTGTCACGCCTGTTGAGTACGGAGAGGAAGACGACGCAAATGAAAAAAGAAGGAGCGGAGGAAAGGTTTCTTTAGTTCATCAAATATTTAATATTATAATGTGTTAATTAAGCATTGAAAATATTTACAATAAAAGAAGACATTTATGACGTTAAGTCACATTTCTTTCCAGGAAGGGCAAGCAACAACAGTATTCTTCATGTTGGTACAAATCGGTCGAAATATGCTATTCGGTAATGAGATAATTTGATTTCTAAAAGCATAATGTTAGTTATGCTAGTTCATAAATTATAATTGAATTTTCCTTATTTAGGAACATTATTTAAAACGAATTAGATCAGAGGACTGCATGTGTGTAAACCGTGCTTTAACATATAATGCGTTTTATTTACTGCTTCTCTACAGTAAAGACAATTATCAAACAACGTCTTCTCTGGTTTTCAGAGTTAGAATTGTCGTTTGAAAAATAAAACTTTCTTTCAAACATGAGCTATTTACAATTATATTTAACAGCTGATCATTGTCCCTTTTCAAAAGTGCTGTTTTTTTTAGTTGTACTCGTTGTTAGCGCTTCCTGCGACTGACTAAATCACTAAAGATTTCTTCTTCTTCTTCTAAACATTACCCTTTGAATTATGGTGGTATTGTTTGTTTTGGTGCTTTTATTCTTCATTTGATTTAGATTCCGTGTTTTTCGTGAAGTGAATTATTCCAGAGAATGTATAGCAGATTATTATATTAATGAATATTTTTCTATCAGTGCAGTCTCTACGTTATGCAATCAATGCTAATTCACCATCCATAACACTCAACAATTGAAAAGTATATTTTTTTAAGTTTTTAACTTAGTGAGCACCGTGAAATTACCGTTATTCTATCTCTTTCTCTGTTTACTATGGACATTTGGCTCGTGGTAATTCATCTAACGTCCTCTGTGATGTCTGTAGTAGTGATGCAATTAGGAGCACAAATCCTCTGACAAGTTATCTTTCACCGCCCGTACTTATATTCTTAAACATTCTTCTCTTTTCAGAGAGCGAGTAATGGTGCTATAACCATAAGCCATATAAGTCTACGGCCATAGCCAAATGCTTAGGTCCCAACCATTTGAAGAAAAAAGGAGCATCACTTAACCTTCTTAGCCTAGATGCACCCAACGACCATTAAAAAAATTGTTCTGTACACTAAACAGGACATTCTGTTTAACTATTCTCTCCTACTATTCATTTCCATTTTCCTTTGATATCCACTGAAGGCTACGTGAGTTCCCCGTGTCTTTTTAAGGTGGATACCAAATCCTTCCTATCTCCAACGGTTGCATGGACGTGGCCAGGTGAGCGATTTTGGAGTGTCTTCGTGGAGATTATTGCGTGAAGAAACGTATCAGTAACTGGTTTCGTTTCATGGTGACATGCACAATGTCTTCAATGAATTATTCCTGATCGTAGCTCCATCCACGAGGTGTGCAAACCGTCAATGCTAATGCTAATGCTAACGCTAATTGTAACTGTTTAATGTAATGCGTATGCACATACGTAATGTGTATGCATGAAACATACCATTCATTCGAAGTATAATCTCTAGACCATGATATCTGAGTCGTTGTGTGAGTTACTAGTAGTAGTCTCTAACGCCTGCCCAAACTTCACTGCGGCAGGAGAGTGACTAATTACATTTAATGTCGATGATTGTGTCCTTATGTCCGGATATGCTTGACGTCATTCTCTGATGAACATTCTGGCATTTGAAAATAAACATAACTACTATGCTTAGAGAGGCTGTAAATGCGTCAGTTTCCTTCTTAATATTTTGGTCAACGGAGTTCCTCCATCTGCAATTTCTTCACTAAAGGATCCCAGCCATGATCCGCATGTCCTCTTCAATCTCTTGGATCATCTTGATAGTTTTCTCCGAAAATGTGACTTTAATTGTTGCTGCTAAGCCTCATGTCACGATTTATTAGTTTAATCACTTACCTCATCGATTGTTCCACTCAAAATTTAGCCTAAACAAACAGGTTGCACAAAAGCTCACTAAAAGTTACGTAACAGTTACTAACTATTTCCAAAACTTATGTCTGTTGCGCGACAAACCAAACAAATCAAAACAATATACAACCTCATTTTTCCATGGCTGCTAGGTTATAACTTCGAAAAGTAAAATGTCAAAAATGTGCCCGAGAGTGCCACACATGTTCCGGTATGGTGTATGATTTTCTACTACGGCGTGCCTGGCACACTGTTCACCATCGGTGGATTAATTGCAGGTTGCTGAGATTGAAATTTGTATTTGAATATTTCAGCTGGTTGATGCGATATGTTGGATTCCTCAACACTCCTTCTCAAACTTGTTCAGTAGCACGCCAGACGCGGTTCGGTGCTTCGATAGCTTCAGGTTCTTCGACGCTTAAGTTAGCATGTCCGCAACCATATGCTCCAACGGACAGTAGATTGGCAAACCCACGAGTTAAGTGTTTTAGTGTGATTAGTCCTAGATTTCTTGAAGCATAGAAAGAAAAGCTCTTAGTAGTTCAAGAAGGAATATACCGAAAAATTCAGGACCAAACATCTTCGAAGTTCAAGATAATATTTCCCAGAAATTAAGGACAGAACTTCCAGAAAATCAGAGAGGACTTCTCAGAGCTTCATTAAGAAGTTTAGGGAGACGACTTCTTGAAAATTTGGAACATTCCCGAAGTTTTGGAGTTTTCTCACACGTCAGGAAAAACTTTCCTGAAGTTCAGGAAGAAACTGAATCCAGGAGGGCGTTATCTAATATTTCTCACAAAATCAGAAACAAACTTCCACAAAGCCAAAACGTCCAAATTCAAAGAGAACTTCTCGAAGTTCAGGGAAAGGCTTATCATGAAGTTCCAAAATAAACTTCCCAATGTAACTTTCCAGAAATGCTAGAGAGCTTTCCCAAAGTTCAAAAGATAGCAATTCTGAATTTCAGAATGAGGATTTCTCAAAGTTCATGAAGGAACCTCTTCAAAGAAAAGAAAGAAACTTTCAAGAAGAATAGTGGGTACTTCCTAGTAGTTTGAGCAAGATTTTCTCAGAATTCCAGGAACAAACTTCACATAATGTCAGGAGAAAACTTCTAAAAAGATCAAAAAAAGTACTTCTAAGAAATTCAGGAAGAAACTTTCAACAAATTTAGGGAAATTCTCCTAGAAATTCTACAGCAGGCTTTCCCAAAGTTTTGATAAAAGATTTCTCGGAGTTCAGGATGAGACTTATCGGATGTTCAAATAGAATAAGCTCGTAATCAATCATAAGTGCAAAAGAGCTTTCCTGAAGTTCGGAATCGAACATTTCAGAAGTTCAAAATGAGGTTCGAAGCTCAAAA